>MU860076.1:0-104449 GCA_033296875.1 Achaetomium macrosporum
AGGGGGGGAAGGGGAGGGGTTGCGAATTTCTCGCCGGGCGGGTATTTGATCTGGGATATTGTGTTATGATGTCGTAGTTTAGAGCCAGAATAGGGAGAACAGCACTCAAGATCTGAAGAATGGGTCTGCTGATGGGACATGGCGCAGAGTAAACGGGTTCGGGCAACCGGGCTTTTGAAAATCCGTACAGTTAGTTAGGCAGCTGATTATTGATTTCAGTAACTATCGGGTGACGTTAGTTACATAACATTTGCCTTATATTGTCGGGTTGACTGACGGTTTGCTCAGTTGGTGGCAGTGAGCTGTACACTTGAACTGTAAACAGCGTGGTTCGAGAGATAAACTACGTAGAGGTAGTATCGATACTTCAATGATGGTTGTTGCTGGGAAGTATAGCCGCCTGAATTCACACACCTGAGCACTGCCATAGTCTGCATCTTCTGGAGGGTCCGCGAAGGCGAGGCTCCAGCACCTTGCGCGTAGGCGAGCAGATTTCAAAGCCACTTCACTTGTCATTAGGTCACCTCGAAGTCAATTCTTGGGTCATTGAGCACTTCATTGTATATAGCAACACAGACATGCCTGCTCTCCAGTTACATTGCAACCTTGAAGGCTCCGGCCCCGTGGTCGTTCATCCATCACCACGGGCTACCACATGAAGAACCGTTCTTGAGACTGTTCCTTGGGTATATTTAGGCTCCATTGCCTAAAAAGCCCGAGGAGCTACGAAGTCGACCGACCATACCCAGCAGTCATGATGCTCCTAGTTCGGATTGGACCGCTGCCAGGGCCTGGTACTTCAGTTGTCTGCGCCGCCCGCTCTTCCCCTTATTTTGCTCAACTGACCTAATTTCATGATCAGTCGCAAGAGTACCTGCTCCATCTAACGAGACCAGAACTCGATAGAGGTGTAGGTGTCGCAGAATGAGCGTTTCCGAACTCCAGAACTTGGAGTAGTGTACCAACACCTTTGGCAACTCGCGCTGTGCCAGTTTGTCTCAAGCTTCCGGTCAAACCAATGGTGATAGTCATCTTAGTACCGCAGGGATGCACTAGGACTCTGATGGGGTAGTCGTGAGTTAGGAATCTCGGTATGACTTTGAGACGGTGTATTGCGGGTTTGTTCGACCTATTATAGCCACGACACGACTGTAATGGAGATGTGGCACGAAATTCCAATCAACAATCGCTGGGGCGCAAGGACGTGCGAAATCACAACACGTCCACTGACAAACCTCCGTGAGCGCTGAGTCTGTCGACTACTCCTCCCTCGGCCCTCATTTCACCCGGACTCGGGAATGGATTATGTGCACTGTGACTGTGCCAGTCGCCAATTGTGAGCGCCGCCTCACCGTTTGAGGGTTTCGCATGGCCTATTTTGGCGCAACGGCACAGTCTACGCCGCCGACGTAGGAGTCGCGTCCTAGCTTACTCGCCTTTCGGCCCTTTCTCCCCTGTCTTAGCCGTGACAAGTCTCCGGCACGGAAATCCCGCGGCCAGGCAGAGACTCGCGGCAGTTCACTACCACGACTAGTGACGACAGAAAGGCCTCATCCACCCTTGGGTCGGGCTTGAGCTTCACGGCATCTCAGTGACCGGGGCGGTCCGGAGCTGGCGCGGGGACATACCATTGTCACAACCATGGCAAATATCACAGCGAGCACTCGAGGTTGTAGTGTAGAGAGACTGCTAAGTAGGTGATCGCAGCATTACTACCCCCCACTGAGATGGCCTTAAGCGGGATCCTCACACTCCCCGCGCGGGACTCGAAGGTATTAGCGCTGAGTAGTTCGCAGGCCGAGGCTAAGTTGTAGTCGTGTGAGTGTAGTGCCGGGGAAAATGTCGGCCAGTCGGCGGGTATTGAGCGTGGGTTGTGAAAGATGGTGGGGAATGGGGAAAACCAACAGTATCTTCACTACACTCAAGATATGTCACAGTTTCCTTAGGCGGGGTGCGCGTTGACACATTCTTACAAATGACCTGGGGCATCAGTCGAAGTGTTTGGCCAATACCAGATCTCGGGAAGGGCGGGACAACTAAGTAGTGGAAGAACGGCTAAGGTATCCAACTAGACGTACCACGGCGGGTGACCGACGTTGGGAATGATCACCAGAAGCAAAAGATCTGGCCCCCTGTGCGGAGGAAAAATGATAGAGCAGCCGGAAAGTCGGTTGCAATACTTACATGGGGATGAGGCCAGGGCAAGGATATAACCGCGATCGCCCCTAAGCAACGGCTCGACTGGAGGATCGCATGTCCACCGTAGATTCAGGCTCGTCTGGCGAATTTTCTGACTTGGCCCACTCGGGATGTGGATGGGAGTTGCTATCGTTCCGTACCTTGGTGGCCGTGCTTGTCTTGTGTACATACAAGGATCACAGGTACTAGTTTTGACCGGGGTTGACCTCTTCTTCCCTCTTAAGCAAAGTCCGGTTCGGCGCCACCCGCCGCGCCGCGCGAGACCCCTGCTCCAACTTGCAACCTTTGATGAATTACCTCGTTGAGTGGGTGACGTTGATGCCGAGATCTAGACAATGCCTGGCCTGATGCGCTCGTTCTTTTTCCGTCTTGTTCGCACGCCTCTCCTCTCAGTGTC
The DNA here is from genome assembly GCA_033296875.1 of Achaetomium macrosporum. Taxonomy (NCBI): domain Eukaryota; kingdom Fungi; phylum Ascomycota; class Sordariomycetes; order Sordariales; family Chaetomiaceae; genus Achaetomium; species Achaetomium macrosporum. The sequence continues at coordinate 2,597 of MU860076.1, forward strand.
TGATGCCCTCATCAGTCGTTCCCCACGAATTCGATTCTCTGCTTTAACCTTATTACGACGGGACATCCATATGGGTATGGTGTATGGCGAAGACCGAGGTTCATGCCAAGGGTGCTTGGCAGTTGGCAAACCCACCTTCAGTCCTTCGGTGCTAATGCGGCTCATCAGAGCATGCTGCATGCGGGGTGAAACCTGGGGAAGGGAGACGCGGCCGATGCAAGACGGGACGAACGCACAGTAATAAGTTCTTAACCGTTTGAAAAGGAGACGGACTTCATTGGCCTCAACGCTCCGGCCATCCACTTACAAACATGATGGGTTGGCTTGAATTGCTATCCACCTCTTTCGCGCCAAAAATGCCAACCATATGGTCGGGCCGATAAAAGGAAGCCCTGTGATTGAGGTCGCATTCAATGCTCCTCGAATCTCGATGGCACAGAACAGGCGTCAGGCAGCAGCCGTTGCCAGATGATGGATCACGCTGTTTGCATGTGTGACCGCTAACGTTCACGGAGCCAAGATCAGTTAGTGATGGCTGATCCGGGGTTGGCAACCCGGATCTTCACATCGTCCCTTGCTTGATCGAGCTCGACTGCCGATTCGACCACTCGCGCTTCAAGTTTCATTGGCTTGGGAGCAAGGGGTGCATGTGCCCCCTGAGCCATTTCGCGATCGGCCAATCACATCCTCAAGATCCGTCCCCCTGTGTGGTCCCAAGACGCGACTGCCCTCCAGGGAAGTGGATTTTTCGCTCGAGCCAGATCTGGACCTCAAAGTTTTCTCCATCTCTGCAATGCGTCCTCAATGAGGGAGATATCTCGCACGCATGTGCGGCGCACATGCGCAGCCCCTTAAGAAGCAAAGCCTGAGGTCATGAGTACGCAAGACAGCGGACAAGCAACTTGAAGCATCACACGCGACGCATCATGGGCTGGCGGCGGGTTTCAGAGCGTTGATATACCTTAGTTAACGTTACCTGCATCGGTGCGGCTCATGAGGCAACCGTCTCTACATACCTTACCTACATGTACACTACATCTCGGCCAAGTCGCCGCACGGCCAGTTTTCAGCACACGCTCCAGTGACAGCGAAACCCCGCGATGCTACCCAAGCGTTGGGCAAAATATCAGTTGAACGGACATGACTGATTTTATCGTCGGGCGCCCCCGAGCGGCTCTTGGCCGCCAAGCAGGGTCCCTGAAAAATCCCCCGACGACCGAACTTCCAGTCTGAGAATTTCACAGGCACGGGATCCCGGCCCAGTTGCTTGGGCAAGGCATTCAAGTTTTGCGGTTTGCTCGCCAGAAACGAAACGATGACAATCGGTCCCCATGGTCTGTCAGCCATTGTCCTGACGGCCTTTTTCAGTGGCCTCGTTGCCGCCCCGGTCCTTGAGCACCGTCCTATCCGGCGAGAATTCCTAACAACGGGCCACGCCGCATGAACTGCGGACATGTGTTTTCGGAGGCCTGGATCCTTCCACCACTGCCGACCCACATCGAAGCAAGCCAGTGACCTCCATTCCGTCTCCTGACTAGTGTATTAAGTGTACATGATGCCCACCTCCGTTGTTGGTAGTAGGCACCCGCCAGAAACAGGAGCAATGTCCGAACGACGGCAGCGTGCCATCTGCCGGCCCGATCAGGCGGCGCCGACTCCCCAGGTCCCATTGGCCGAGGGATGCCCCGGTGTCCCGCTGCATGGGCTTTCAAGGATGCAGAGTGAACAACCATGTGGTTTGTGCCTCGCACACTTGCCCCTACTCTACCCCTGCTCCTTTCGAAAGTTCTTCTTCCTGCTTCTCGAGAGCGGCCTCTGGAGAGGTCATCCATCCGAAGCCATGAAGAATCATTTAAACAGTCTCGATTCTCTCTCTTCTTCCCGTCTCTGTCATCGTCTTTCTTGACCGGATCCAAGACGACCCCCTTCAGCCTACTCCGGAAGTGGTTTTCAACCGTCCATTCCTTGTACATACTTGTTGTTCAGTGAACATTATTATCTCACCGGTCCTTACCTTACCCAGTCCCAATGCACTTCACTTCTTACATCTCTCTCCTCCCTATCTTGGGTGCTTCGGTCTCGGCCTGGGATGCCCCTGGCTACTCGGGCTACAGCCTGAGATGGCAAGACACCTTCGCAGGCCCTAGTGGGAACCTTCCCAACGAGAACAACTGGAACATCATCGACGGCTACCTCAACGTCAATGCCGAGCTGGAGACGTACAAGAGGAACCCTCGCCAGGTGCAGACCAGCGGCGGAAACACATTGCAGATCGTCCCTTGGAATGATGGCGGGTCCTGGACCTCGGGCCGGATCGAGTCCAAGTACACGTTCACTCCGGAGAACGGCAAGAGAACCATGGCCGAGGCGGCGATCCGCTTTGGCGGCAACCCCATCGACACCAAGCAGGGCATCTGGCCCGCCTTCTGGCTGCTCGGCGACTCGCTCCGTCGCGGGGGCTCGTGGCCGGCCTGTGGCGAGCTGGACATCCTTGAGACGGTCAACGGGCAGCTGACCGGATATGGAACCGCCCACTGTGATGGTCTGTTCCTCCCTTTTTGATGTCATTGCACACTACAGTCGACTGACGGTCCATCAGTTTACCCCGGCGGTATCTGCAACGAACCAACCGGCCGCGGTGCGACCATCGCCATCCCCAACCAGGACTGGCAGACCTGGAGGATCGTCTGGGACCGCACCAACGGCGACTGGCGGGCCCAGAGCATCACCTGGTACATGAACGGTCAGCAGTTCCAGCAGATTACCGGCGCGCAGATCAACAACGAGGATGTGTGGAACACCTTGGCGGCCTCGCCCCTGTACTTCATCCTGAACGTTGCGGTTGGCGGTAACTGGGTGGGTGCCCTCTCTTGGAATCGGATCGTGACGATAGGTGTACTGACTCTCGTCTACAGCCTGGCTATCCCAACAGCGCCACCCAGGGCGGCTATGGTGCCATGATGGAGGTTGGCTACGTCGCCCACTACTCCTCTTAAGCGCCCTTGGATACCTCTCACTTGTCTTGAATCTCTTGACAGTGGTTTGGATACCGGTCCTTTGATTGCATGCGCGGGCGGCTTGAACGCTCGCTGCTACATTGCATTGTGTTCATGTACATATTCCGTCTGCATCTTGCATTTGCACTTCTCTTCTATTCTTGGTGTTGAGCACACCGCGTTGCAACATTCTTGTACATGCTTCGTCTCGCTCTTGCGGCTCTGCATACATTTGCTTCCCCCGTTAGCTTATGGATATTATGAAGTCATGACACATCTCTCAAAATCACGCCCGTTGATTATGCCATGGTTTCAGTTAGATGTGTAGGCAGGTATCACCTAATCCAAAGGCCGTATACCAAACCCAGCCGGATAGTTCAAGCAATAAGAATTCAAGCAAACCGAATCAAATAAAGACAAAAAAGAAGAGGAAGAAGAGGAAGAAGCACAATTCGTATCTAATCGCGGTACGATAACGACCTGCGCATACGCAAAGCTGTTATATTCCCTGCCGCATCCCTACTAACGCTTTCCTCACCGACCAACTCGTTGCCTAAGAGAAGGATTCCGGAAACCTGGTGTGCTCGAATTTACCAACCGACTCCTGTTCCCAGCCTTTTTCTGCGAGCCTTGCTGTTGTTCGAGTCTCTTGGTTGTCGAGGGGCTTTGATTGCATGAGTTCCGGTGGAGTTCTGAGCCTCTGAGAGTTGACCGGGGGTATAGCTGGTGTCACTCTGCTGTGGCGGGATCTGCGCAAAGCCTTGCACGTTCGTATTCCAGCAAAGCAGTAACGTTAACGGACTCACCCAAGCAATGGGGACAGATTTCGTTGCTCTTGACTGCGGTAACGACGTTCCTCGGCGCCGGGGATCCGCAGAATCCCTTCATGCCTGTAGGGCGTAACCCTTCTGCCGCACCTGAAAGGATGCTTGATGTATTCGTGGCCGCAGATGTCGGAGGAATAGATGTACCATCCACATGGACACCTCCCCGGATTAAATCCGTTTTTAACCAGACGATGACGCTCGCAGTCCGAAGCGATGTCGCTAGGTGCAATTATCGCCATGGTTGGTAATTTGAGAGATTGTTCGTTGTGCAGGAGGTGTTTGAGTAGGTAGGTAATGGAGAGGGTTGAGGTTTTTGAGCAACTTGAATGAAGTAATGAGCTGGGTCGGTAGGTCAAACCTGGAAGCACCCACATGTCGACAGCGCCAACGTATAGGGTTTGGAAGAAGCAACTGGGTGTGTGGTCTATGGATAAACTGAACTGGGTTTGAAAGGTCGGGATTGTGCTTACAACCAACCAACGTCATCAGATCAGTCATCAGTTCGCTCTTTTGGTCGGCGCTGGTAGCCAGATTCATCAATTCACCAGTTACCCAGCCACAGTCATCCTGGCCATCCTGCATTTCTGTACATAGCGTACATTAGGCACCTTACCTTTTCGACAGCTGCCTCCCACTAAGATGCTAAGTGCGACCCTGAACCCACTAGGCTGTGCTCCCTTCCCATGGCCACAAAACGCCGTACACCACTACTCTCCTCGACAGTTTAAACGATAAGGAGTCAGGCAAATAGAATCGAAATGAAGAAAAGTAAGAGAGAGAGAGGAGAAAAAGAAAGAGAACAAACAGAAAGACAAAAGAGAGAGAGAGAGACAAAAGAGAGAGACAAAGGAGAGAGAGATAGAGAGAGATAGAGAAACATCGAGGGAGAAAAAGACGGGAGAAAAAGTGAGGACGAGAAGAAGGAATGAAATAGAAAGAAGGTAGTGTATTAGCAGCCGAATAGAGTATAGTTCCTTCTGGTCCGGCTGACGTCGATATTTGATACCTTACAGCTTTTCTTGGCCGGGGGGCGTGACCTCAGGCTCCCAAAAGGGTGTCGGAATTGTGACGCTCGACCTTGCAACCGCCGCGAGTGGCTGTTGATATTTTGGTTCCACATATGAAAGACAGCCTTCCTTCCACATTTCCCATTCCTTTCGCTGCCAGATTCTCATTCTCTTATCTGTTTCTCCGTTCTTTCGCATTCAATATGATCCGACCAGAAGAGAGGTTTTTTGCTGGTTCGGGTAGCTTGGACAATGGAGGGCCGTGTAACGGGCTGACCCCGAGGTGGGCCTCGGCGACCCTAACCCTGAACTCTTGACCCCTGAACCCCCTGGACGAAGCTATTCCCAGATTGCACCCCGGCGCGCCCGGATCACCGGGCCCGGCTCAGCTTATTAGCGGTTCATGGACCGCCAAGTTCTCTCGTCTTCCTTTTCTTTCTGCAAGCTCAGTGTACTCGTAGAGTCGTCATCAACCAGTTGCAAATATACTCGTTGAGACCGTTACAGGCCGTACACATGGCACATCACAGATTACGACCAGAGACGGCACTTCTCAGTCACTTATGACCCCTCGGCACCCGTCAAAGATGTCGAGGAAACAGAGGAAATCTGCATGGTGCAGCTTCGAAAGCATGTCGACCGCCTTGGCCCAGGCGTCTACGGAATTCACTTCACAGAACCCGAGGAGCCCATCACGATATCCACGGATCCCGAAGATGACGTGACATGGTATATCAACTGTTACCCATTGAAGGTGCTGGCGCTTCCCTTTCCCATCAAGACCATCTACTTGGCGGATTTGACCGAGCTGGACCGACTGGGACCCCAAGTCGACCTCGTCTCATACCAAGGAACGCCATGCGTAGGCACCAACTTCAAAAATACAACGGCTGTTTTCAAGTACTGGTTCATGCACAATGGCTGGTGGCGGACTTGGTATGAACTGAACAGCTGGAGCCGGCTGCCTCGCGATCATCCGCACATAGTGCCGTTCGACTCCGTCGTACTCGACAATATCACCGGAACGGTCGTCGGGTTTACGTCACTGTTCATCCTCGGCGGCACATTAAAGGACAACAACGCCACCACTCGACCATTTCGTCTTCGGTGGCTTCATCAACTCCTCTCCGTGGTGGATGACTTGAATTTCCGGTGCGGCATGATGCACCAAGATATCGCCCCGCGAAACATCGCTATGACGAAGAAGACAACCTTCGGATTTTTGACTTCAACTATTTCATCATGATAGGCGAGCATTATACACCCCACCGGGACGACGTCAAGGGGGTCATCTTCACCTTGTACGAGATCATCACCCTGGACGAGCATTTCAGGGAGGTTCCCCATGAGCAACAAGACGCCGACGCAGTACAGCAGCTGCAATGGACGAAACATCCAGAAGTGCAGCTGGATACGCTGGCCAGTCATGCCCGGGCGCCGCCCGCGAGCGTGCCACGCTTCGGCCCTGGCGGTGAAATCGCGGAGATAGAGACGAAACCGTCGGTAATTAGGGTTCGAAACCATCTGTTGCGGATGGGCGAGCCCTTTTGGAATTGGGAGAGGCCGGCGAGATCCCAGATGGTGGAAACCCACGCCAATGGAGATACATATCAGGAGAATGGCGAGGGATCAGTTGATAAAGAGACGAAGAGAGCCTGCAAAGAAGCATAAGGGGCTTGTCAAGAAGTGAAGAGAGCTCGTCAGGGAGCAAAAAAGCCTCGCCAGAAAGCAGAGAAAGCTGGTCAAAAGGCGAAAGGAGTTTGTCAAGTAACTTCTCCACCACTGCAATTGTGGATGAAGCTTAGCCACTCGGCATACAATTTCCGCGAGGTCAGGTAACGGAGAAACACCGGTGATAAGAAAACTACAATGCCACCCTCTAGGGAGGTGAGCAAGGTTGGTCAAGATAGGTAAGCTAGAAACTGCGAGTGCTGTCCACACGTGTCCTGTTAGATCGATCAGCACAAAACCACTCTGCTTTACATAATGCGGACAGCCTCTTCGGCGTTGATCTAACCGATCTGTTGCTCGCACTCTCCCACTAGGACGCCTCGCAAGATAGATGCCGTACATGTACATATCAAGGCATCGATCGAAGCAGCCCAACTGCTCAGAGGCCCCATATCCTAAAAATGATGGAACAATAACGAAGGACCAAACAGATATTCCTGCGAACCACACGGCATGACCCCATTGGCTATCAATACACGCTACAGCGATGGCTATGAAATTATTATCGATTATACAAGCTACATTATATCGTCCTCGAGGTCTAAATGCATAGCTAGCGCAATGAGCGTTAAGCCTGGTATCCAATCCCATCCAAAATACCTGAGCCATGAATCCCATTAAGACCGCGCATCCACGAGATCCGCTGCAATTATGTACAATACTGGCAACAACTCCCAAAACAATATCTACCGTAGTCGACCGTCATCAGCTCCCCTGGCCGACGGTATTCCTCCTCGTCCTCGATTCATGCTCACGCCTGGTCGCGCCGGTGACGCGGCCCCACTCCTCCCACTCGCGGCTGATCTCCATGAGCACGCCGCCCATGACCTGCGCGCTGGCCATCAGGCCGTGGCCCTCGCCCTCGAGCACGCGCACCTCGCACCGGCGCATGGTCTTGCCCAGCCAGCGGACGTTGTCAACCGGCACCCGCGTGTCGCGGCTGCCGTGGTGGATCACCACGGGCCGCGTGATGTCGACATAGCGGAAGCCGATCGTGTGGCGCCGCTCCAGGCAGACGAGCAGGTCGACGGCCGGGTTGGCGCCCGTCGTCGCCAGCTGCCAGATCGCGTGCGTCAGGCGGTTGTCGTACAGCTGCTGCCGCTCGCGGTCGGCGATCTGCGCGCTCGCTAGGGCGGCCGCGGTCGAGAGGATGTGCTCGTCCTTCTCGGACTGTCGCCGGAAGCCTTGGTGGGTGGAGTTGGAACGACGGTGGCGGTGGCCGATGCCGCCGTTCTGGGGTGGACCGCTATGTCCGGCCGGCCGGACCCGGTCCATACTGTCGTCGGCTCCCGGGATGATAGGAAATTCTTTTGAGTTCCCGTCGTAGGTAAGGTTCTCCTTGTTTTCCAGTCCGCCATGGAACATTCCCTTTGGTTGATCCTTATTCTCCTTCCCAGAAGTCGTCTCGCCCTTTCTTTTTTCTCGCTTGACTCTCTTTTGCTTGGGCAAGGAACTTGTGATGCTGGAGCTCGTGGCTGTCATGAAGCTGCTGTTGGCGGCTTTCAGAATAGGCGTTGGGAGCGCCCGCAATATCCTCTGACTGGTGGGTATCGCGTTGGTAGGTGGGAGCGGCGTCTTGTCGCTGGCGCCAAATACATTCATCTGTGAGGGAGGGATCCATGGGGCAAGCAGATGTATCCTACCGCGGATGTGCTGGGGCATGCGGAGTGCCGTTGCCAGGGCATAGATAGCGCCAGCGGAATGCGCCAAGATAGAAAACTTGGTGATTTTGAGAGACTGACAGATCGCGTACACGTCATCTAAAGGTCCAGAGTTAGCGGGCCGAGACCAAGTGGAAAGAAAGCAGAGAAACAGCGGCCTTGAAGGAGGGCCGACATACCAGGCCAGCTCAGAGGCGTCGAGGTGCCCTCGGCATATGGCTCGCTGTCGCCAACGCCCGGACGATCCGGTGTTATGAGACGCAACTTCAATGTCAAGGCCAATTCGTCGTAAAACGCGGTAATGTACCTCGTCAATCCCATGCCGACGCAGCAGAAGACCGCGCTACCGTTTGGATCTCCAACCTCGCTAAAGCTGATCACCCGGCCGGTTTGAGGGTGCTTAATCTTCTGGCTGAGCCGGGGGCTACATAGATAGCTTTCAACGGCGTCATCGATGCTGTCAGCACTCCGCGGCCGCTCGTACGCGACGTGCGGCTGGTCGCTATGCCTATTATTCTTCGCCGGAGGACCCTGCTCTGTCGCGTTGTCGGGTGTGGGACTGGGAGCACCAGACAGGCGCTTGAGTTTTGCGCTGCTGCGCTTCGTCTTGACCGTCGTACCGCCGCCGCCTTCACTCGTGTACCCGCCGCCAAAGGGGTCGGGCGTAAGACGGCCCGAACGTCGCCTGTACTCAGCGCTTGCCTCACGGTCACGGCGACGCCCTTGCGCGACAGCGGGGGAAGGTGCGCCATCGTCGATAGGATCGATAGCCGGAAACATGGCGGCAGAGGGCGTTGTCGGGCTTGCGCTACGGATTTCAGGCAGAGGTTTGCTCAATAACGTCGGGTTCTTCGGCGGTAACTCTACTGAGACGCTCAAAGGGTCGAGCCCATGGTTCGGCTTTTGACCAGAATGGCGTCGCCTTGTCGTGTCACTGCGGGAGCCGCGAGTGCCGCTGCCTTGTTCCTCGAGCTCCGGAATTGTACCGTACGCCGCACTATCACTGTCTCTCTTTGAGGTCCGGGACGTTCTTGCCGATGATCTCTTGGCGCCGCTCCCGGTCTTTCTTAACGATGAATCTCTCGCCGGTATCAGCCGGGGATTTGCGAGGCTGTCGGTCGGGGCTTCTGACCCAATATGGTCCTCTCCGTGGCCGATGGCAAAATATCCACTTGGCTCCTCGCTGATTATAGACTCTGCGGCAAGCGGATCGAGGTGCGGAGTTGTCGGCCCGCTCACTGCACTGAGTCTGTTCGAGTTCCCTCCCACTGCACCAATGCTGGCCCTCTTCTTCTCTGCCTCCTTTTCCCGCAGTCTTTCCTTGCTGCTCATGTACATCAGGCCGCGCTGATTCCGGGTAACCTTCTTGCCCCAGTTGTCTAACGACTGTTGCCTTTTCAGACTGGGTCCTTCGGCGAGCGGCGAGAGCGGCTCTTGGCTGCTGCGTTCGATGCTGAGCTTGCCAATGCTCTCGGCGCCCGACGTAAGCGATCCCTTGCTTGATGGCCGGGAAACGCCGCCGCTACTCCGTCGTGACAGGAGGCCTTTCAACCCTGATGCCGAGTCCCGAGCGCCAGGGCTTTTAGGGGATTTGGGAGAGGTCAATGGCGATAAGCCGCTGGGGGGTTTGGACGTCCGGACGACCGGAGCGCTGGCCGGCAGATCTTCTAGAGGCACATCCTCTTCCTGCAATTCCTTCAGCGATGGCTGGGCATACGCGCCGTAGTCGACACCGAACGAGCCGCCAGTGGGGGAGCCGGGAACCGACAGGCTAAGGGGACTCCCTAGGCCAATTGGACTCAGGTAGGAGGGACCGTCGAAGTGTTTGCTCACCGGCCTGGAAATAGCAGAGAGAGATGTGATGAGGGACGAAATGACCTCGGGCGACGCAGGGGGAAGCGGGGTGACCTGATCGTCTTCTTCGTCCTTGAGGTAGCGGTCGGCGTATCGCGCTCGGTCGCGGCTGGTCCAGTCGGCAAAGACGTCGCTGTGATCACGATCGTGCTTCGCATTGGCACTTGGGCGGTGCGACTGCTGGGCTTTGTCTGGAGACTGGTCACGGTAACGGGGACGCTCACGTTCTCGGGACCTGCGGGGAATGGGCGGAGCAGCGGCAGCCAAGGAGGTTTGCTCCATCACGGCAGCAGGACCGACGCCGGTAGGGCGGCTCGCTTCGCTAACCGGGTTCGTCGGTTCCAGGGATGCTGCGTCAACTCGTGCGTCTAGAAGTGCCAGGGCGATTCACAGGCGAGTGAGTTGTCTCGGAGGTATGACTGTTGCGGTGAGCCTGTGGAATGGTCGAAGGGCGCCTGCAGATATTAAATCTGCATGCAGGAAGAGGGACCCGGCGTCAAGTGGGAAGAGCGCTCGTCCACATACAGTGCGGTGAGCGTGCTTCTGGCGCCCAGGAACCAGGTGGGCACAAGCCTAGGGACGGTGGCGATCTGGCGCGCCTCACCAACAACCAAAAGATCAGTCCCGCCGACTCTCGCGTGGCAAAGAGGGTGTTTGACTCTGGAAAGACCAACAGCGTCTGTTGAGGAAAGCGCCAAGCGTCACGGGGAGCAAAGGAGCGGAGAACTGCAAAATGCAGGACAGGAACTCTGTGGGTCCAATTCCTGTGGCTTCGGGGGTGAATTGCGAGAAGGGAGCTGACAGCGCGCCACCGCTGTGCTTCCGTCGGTCACCCCTTCCCGCGCACGAGAAGTTCCCCGGGCCAATCTGCTGAAAACCAAGTTCAATTCAATGCTTGGGAAACTGTAAAAGCAAAACGCAACGCATTGACCTCTGCCGAGTGGGGGCCCGTGCTCTGAACCCCTGAATTGCGACCGCAAGGTCATTGGAAATCCGGGATTCCTCCAATGGATCCCATCATCCGAACCTTGGCCCTTGCTTATCCCGTCACAAATTGAGGGGACTCCGCTCGCGGGCTCGCTTCGCAAAGTCATGGTTTTCGAAGAAAACTACCAGGGAGGCCAAAAACCAAGCCTTTGCGAAGCGAGCCCGCGAGCGGGGTTCCCTGCCTTAGATCTTAGGCCATTTTCTCTCTAGCAACCTCCAATCTTCTACTCTAACCTTTTATATCTAAATAATATATAACTATTCTCAATACTCCCTCACATATAAAACCTGCCAGTGAGATAACATAGGGTCTTTAAAGATTTTATTGTTTACCAAACTCTGGGAACCATCAGGACTGCATTCTCAGACTTCCGGTGAACATCTGATTCAGATTTACCTAAGATAAGTATCAAGACAGAAAGGCAGAATGGCTAGAAGGGATATTAATGATAACGACCAAAACGAATTGAATGATTCAAGGCCGCTGGTCCTAGGACGAGTAGGTGATCCGAAGCCCAAAGTTGACCACTACCGCAAGTAGCAAGATAATAGCCAGGAATGTCGGACCAAATCGTTCATCAAAGCCCGCCTGGCCCCTCATCCGTATCGATCGTGACCTCTAATAATGCGTACATCATTGTTGCCGTCGTAACGCCTGTGAAGAGCAAAGACGAGATGAAGGCGGGGCGGTCCCCAAAGTTGAGCATGCCGACGGCAAGGGCTCCAAGGATGACGGTGAAATTGAACCATGATAGGAAGGTCCGCTGATTAGCGATAAAGACTTTAGGCTCGATGCGCCGTGGGAAGCGCGATCCGCTTGCCCGGCGCAGTTTGAAGTACAGGTTGACTGGACATTGTATAAAAGGGTGAGTTCTGTAGCCCCCAAATGGAATCCGTGGCACAGTTTTTATCCCAGTGCACCCCGTGGGGTGGCACCTTCTATCGCCAACCAGCGACCGGGATGCCACAGCAGTTAATAAAGGATGGAAGATATAGAAAATGACGTCAGGTAAGAGAGTTGCGAGTGTTGTGAGGCGGTCTTTGCTTCCTCCTTTGGAGTTGAAGATGCCAACCCGCAGGGTGCGCGCGAGTAAAAACTGGGCCACGGATTTTCTGTGGAGGGCTGCCGAGTCAACACTTTTATCACCACCAGTCTGGTTGGGCCTGGTGTCCAACTCATCATCAGTCAATTCTTCTCTGGTGGCCAGTCAATCAAGTCCACCGCTGGAATTCGTCTCCCATTCCTTCACGTTGATAACCTACCACCTGCCTAGCCAGGTAGGTTGTGGTAAGTTATTTTCGTGACAACAACCCAACTTATGCTGTCCACGTCGAAAATATGCATATCTCACTTAAAGGGTTCATTGTCCGTAAGTTGTGCTGCTCCTCGGGTCGCTCAGTTGCACAATTACAGTACCGGCCCCAGATACCTAGAAACAACCCCCTACATTCCAGGGTTGACGGGGCCCATGTAGGAATAGGAGATCTGAAAGAAAGGGTCAATCAAGCTGTCGGGGTGTCGAGAACAATGGGGAAGAGAGAGAACCCAGGATATGTCCAATTTCTGTGCTTCCCAGAGCCCCGTGTAGATCGAAATATTCAATAGCACTGCCTGTGCTGTGCAAAATTCCTTAGGGCAGTCCTATTCGTCTGAGTGAATATCTGACACCCCCTTAACGTTACCTTTGTTGTTCGATAAAATTGAGACGGGAGCTTCCACTCCCCTATGAATGGGACAAACCTTGGCCAGGATATGACGGCAGAACCCTGGTGATGAGTTCAGGACGCGTCACATCATAAGAGCAGACCATCAACAAGGCGGAGGAGGCCGCTGGGTAGTTATGGTTTTAAGGGGAGACAAGGTAGAAGGTGGGGACATAAATGAGTGATGAGTGGTTAATCTTGTGTTGACAATGGTAAACGGTCCTGTTTTATGTCTAGATGCTAGCTCTGTCTATATAGAACGTGCCAGGGGCTGTATATACACCGAAGGTCTGTCCTGATCTATCGCTAAACTGCGTCATCCTCTCCAGAACTTCCTCCCAAATCGCAGTCTCCAAAACAGAAATAACCGAGTCTTATGTTCAGATGATGAGCCAGCAACCAATGATGTACAGTACAATGCAGATCTATCCCGCCCGCCAAATGCAATGCCCTCTATCCAGTGCTTTCTTGTGCATCCTGAGGCGCTCGTTCTTCTTTAGGTATGTAAGCCAAGTGAGAAAATGAGGCTTTTGAACCAGGACTACCTCTGTATGGAGGTAATATCCCACAACATGTCGAGACCTCGATCACGCCCACCCCTTCTTCGCCCTCAGCCACTCCACAATTTCTATGCCGGCCTTGACTCTCAAGCCGAACCGGGCATCGAGCACAAAGCCTTCCCACTTGGAGACCTTGTCCAGGTACTGCCGACACTCCTCCGCCTTCTGCCGGCGGAAGGCCTCCACATCGTCGGCGGTGCCCTTCGGCCATGTCTCCGCGTCGCACACACCCATCCACGCGATCGCAGCAATTTCGTAGTGCGCAGCAGCCTGGCAGTAATCATCTCTGGTAGGGCCTTTGAACGCGGTTCTGCATGGAACATGGTCAACACTAGAACTAGACACACCGAAAATCGGGGGAAGGGATAACATACTTCTCCATCGTCAGCAGGGGCTCAGCCAAGGCCTTTGCCTCAGCACCCCTGCCGAGCTGCCTCAACAACGCCGACTCGGCCAGCGCCGCGATAGCCACCTCATCCTTCTCCTCCTTGATCTTGGCAAGCTTCTCCTCCGGAGCGGTACACCGCTTCCACGCCAACAGCTCCCTGGCCTTCTCCAGGTATTTCGCCGCCATCCGCTTGCTGCCATTCCACAGATAAATCATCTCGACCGCAGGACTGACCGCCACCGCGTCCGCGAGATCCAGCCCTAACGCCTTGGCGCGCTCCTCCCACTTCTGCAACTTCCGACTGCAGAACACCTCGAACGGCATCTGCTTCTGCATGAAGCGCTTTTTGCCCGCGACCGTGGGTGACTTCCGAAAGTACTCCTCGGCCAGCTTCTTGTGCCTCTGCGCCTCACTCCGCAGGATCTCTTTCTCCTTCTCATCTTCTTCCCCTCCAGACAAGGCAGCGACCGCGTGTACCCCATTCCGGTACATCTCGAGTTCGGCACTTCCCGCAATGTAGTAGTACAGAGCGTGGCTCCATTTGTTGAGCTCGACGCAGCGGAGGAAAGCATCCCGCATGGCCGGCCAGTTCATTGCGTACATGGAGCTCAGCCCCAGCTCGAAGTTGTTGAGCGCCGTGATCTGGAGCATGTTGCTGTTCATGTTGGAGACGAGAAGCTCAATAGCCTCGTCGAGCTGCCTCGAGTTGGCGAGCATGCGAGCTTCTTCGAGCTTCCAGAGACACGAGTCCGGGTAGCGCGCGCGCATGGCGGCGAGGAGGGCGGCGCACTTCTCTATGGGATAGCCGACCATGTCGCGCTCCCTTTCGTTGCTCGTATTGCTGTTGCTACCGTCTGAGTCGGAGGCCGATGAGTCGTTCAAGTCGTGTTCGGGTGGGAGTATGTCGGCCAAGCCGAGGAAGGTGTTGTAGTAGTTGAGGAGGGCCAATCCGGCTACCGCTCCGTTGATGTTCGGGAACTTGGTGGATTGCCAGAGCATCTTCAAGCCCCTCTCGCGGTCGCCTTTGAAGCCAATAACGTACAGCAGGCGGGAGAAGGCTGGCGGGATCATGGACAGAAGTAGTAGGAGCACCCCGAAGCACATGTTTGCGCCGCTGTGGACGAAGATGTCCACAGGTGACTTGAAGAGCGCCTTGTCGGCGCCATGGTTGTTAAGCTGCGCCAGCGTGGAGTCCGCAGCTTGTGTCGCATCCTGCGAGCATGATTCTGAAAATACCTGTGAGTCTTTAGCGACCGCGAGCTTGCTCAACTTCTCGTCGAGTGCTACCACATCTTCCTGATCGGCGGTTGTATCACGGGGAGTTTGGGTGTTTGGTGCTTGTCTGACTTCATTAGCAGATCCTTCATCGCCGCGGTCTTGGTCGTTCACTTTGGGTGTCTGTGTCTCCTCCAGGTCGGCAAACTCGGACTCGTCGAAACTCCCTGGCATTGGGTCTTCAGAAAAGCTGCCTTTCCTCGGCGATGGTATCCTCTTCGCTCCACCATGCCCGATAGAGTTCAAATACCGCGCCTCGGCTTCCATAATGCCGTCCAACGTGACGTACGCTTTCCGCAGCTTGTAAAACCCCTTGAGCGCTTCTGTCAAGCTTTCATGCATGACCCCTAGCACGGCATTCATCAGCTGTGCCTCCGCATGCACAAGGGCAAACTCGGTGCCAGGCGGGTAAATTCCGCTCCTACTGCCATCCACGGCGGTCTTCGCCTCAGCAGTAGACCCATTGACTGGCCTTTCCGCCTCTTTCTGCGCCTTCTTCATGTCATTCCAAGCCCTCTGCTCCGTCTGGTCCAGCCTGTTCGCCGCCTCCGCCATGATCTCCTTTTCGAAGCCGAGGACAGATTTCATGAATGTCGCAACACCCAGCCCGAGCTGATGGAAGGTGGAGGAGTCTTCGCGCAGGCGCAGTCGACTTTCTGCGCCGGCGATGTCATCGTTCATGATAAGCCCCGCGGCGGCCATCGCATCTTCGACGTCGCTGGCTTCTTGTTCCGTGGCGGAAACAGTTGTCTTGGCGTTGCCATTGAGTGACGAGGTGCTCGCCCTCGGGCTCTGCCCTGGAGTAGAAGTCTTCGAGGACTTTGAAGTTGGCGCAGCGGACGAGCCGCGGAACCAGGAGCGGAGGCTCGACATCGCGCCTACGGGCTGAAGTACCCCGGCAGTCGGGGTGTCGGTCACGGAGGGAGGGAAGGGTAAACGGAGCGACGAAGACGGCAATGCTTGCATGCATGAAGCAGAGGTGAAGAAGACAGCAAGACTCGTCGGAGGAGAGAGCAATTGAAACCACGGGGCCAGGCCGGCAAGCCCGGCTGTCCGAGGCTAGCAACAACTAGCAAACTGGGTTGCCAGAGCTTGCGTCAACCCTTGTCCCGGAGCCTTTGTTCTCACGGCGGCGTCAATGCCCTGCATTTCAATGCGACGGCGGGCCAGGCAAGCTAACCCCGCCAAAGGCGGCTGGAGAACCCGGACTCCCAGAGCATTTGCCCCACGGCGATAAAGATGACGCTGACGGGATCCGGCGCTGTCCTTATCGCCGGGCTCTTCAGCTCCGAACTCGGGACGCTCATTGGTCTGCTGCCAATTCCTGGGTCGCAAAGGAACATGACATAATCAAGCTTTTTATATCCCTCTTTGCCGGAAGCTAACCGGGTCTTGTCATTGCTTCCATGGGATGGAAGCCGGGGAGCATGAAACAGTTGGTCAAACAGACCACCGTAGGCGGTGAAAGAACAAAGTATTACTGAGGTGTTCGGACAGGACATGTTATGCTGCCTTCGATACAGAAACGGGTTCCTGATTTTGGATAATCTAGAGTGAGATGACGAGCAGCTTCCACCTCAAGTTTGCATGTGCCTGGATTTAAGACCGGTCCACAGTGGTCTGTGCGAGCAACGGATGCCCCACCAAGTTGGCTTGCTCAGCCTGTGCCGCTGCTCGGCTTGCGTACCTCAGAAAGCATTCGAGACCTGTCAAGCGACATCACCACGCAACCAGGCCAGCACTCTCCCATCAACTTCTCCGCCCTCTGTTCAGTTGTTCCTCATTCAAGGGCGATTTACGACACGGCAGCAACCACCATCTCTCGACCTACCCACTACTTTAACGCAGCAGTCGGTTTGCCTTCCGCGCCCACTCTCAAGAGCTGCCGCGATCTCATCGCAGCCAGCCTAAATATCCAAACTCCGATTTCCACAACCCATCCTCACAATGGCCTCATCACAAAACGCCAACAAGAAAGATAGCAAGACGGCCGCCGAGGCCAAGCCAGAGCAGGCTGTGACGGAGCAGAAGCCGGCCGCGCTCGAAGAGGACGACGAGTTCGAGGACTTCCCCGTTGACGGTCCGTCTTCCCGTTCTGAAAAGCTCAACCCCCCATTGAGAATACTACAACGTAGGCGTATACTAAAACTTGGTTTCGTGCAAACAGACTGGGAGGCCGAGGAAACCGAGGCGGCGGGCGGCAGCGGCGCGACACAGCACCTGTGGGAGGAGTCGTGGGACGATGACGACACGAGCGATGACTTCTCGACGCAACTCAAGTACGTTCGAAGCAACACTCAGCCCGTGCATCTATCTGTACGGCTGGATGAAATCGGTTATATGCTGATACACTGCGCAGGGAAGAGCTGAAGAAGGTCGAGGCATCCAAGAAGCGGTGATTACAGTTGTGCAGGCCAGCATGGGACAGTGGCGGTATGACGGCGATCTCGGGGTATACCTGAACAAAGGGTGGTTGTGTCGCGGTCAAGAGGCGGGTGTGGTGGTAACCGCGGGGCCGGGCTTCGAAGGGTATCTCCAGTCTATGCGGATGTGCGCCCTGGGCTCAAAGGGTCATTGGATGAGGAAGCTTATCGCCGGCAACCAGCAGTGTCTCCATACAGCCAGGGATAGATAGGACGCCGCATCATTCTCAGCACTAGCATCCATTTGCCTAGGTTCCGCAGTCTACAACGGGAGCTCGCCTCTAAATTCTGATTGAGGACTAACGACTAAACATGGTAGACAATGGTCCATCATTCACAGCAACGACCTCCTAGTTTCGTTACCATGATTGGCCCATTTTCCTTCAGGAGCTCAACACCTACTGGCGCTCGCTCAGTGCGACAACACCCGGCAACGCCTTGCCCTCAAGGAGCTCCAAGCTGGCACCACCGCCGGTTGACACATGGCTGAGCTTGTCCTCGACACCGTACTTGGCCGCGACAGTGGCCGTGTCACCACCGCCGATGATGACAATCTTGCCGCTCTGGGCAGCAGCAACAGCCGCGTCAAGCGTGGCCTTGGTGCCCGAAGCGAACTTCTCAAACTCGAAGACACCAGCGGGGCCGTTCCACAGGATAGTCTGAGCCTCGTCGATGGCCTCCTTGTACAGCTTGATCGACTCCTCAGCGCAGTCGAGACCCATCCACCCGTCGGGGATGCCCTCCTTGTCGGTGGCCTTGCCCGTGTTGGCGTCCTTGTCGAATTTGTCGGCCGTGATGAAGTCGACGGGGAGCACCACCTTGACGCCGTTCTTCCTGGCCTTCTCCATCAGGTTGCCGACCGTCTTGGAGCCGGCCTCGTCGAAGAGCGACTGCCCAATCGACATGCCGTCCAGCACCTTCTTGAAGGTGAAGGCCATGCCGCCGCAGATAACCAGCGTGTTGACCTTGTCAAGCAGGTTGTCGATCAGCTGGATCTTGTCTGACACCTTGGCGCCGCCCAGGATGGCCAGGAAGGGACGCTTGGGGGATTCGAGGGCTTGGGCAAAGTAGTCGAGCTCCTTCTTCATGAGGAAGCCTGCGGCCTTCTGCGGGAGGTCGACGCCGACCATGGAGGAGTGGGCGCGGTGCGCTGTGCCAAAGGCATCGTCTGGGAAGCGTCAGCATGCAAACCTGGCCAAGTGCCACCGAGCAAACTGACTGATGTAGATATCGCCAAGCTTGGTCAGCCCCTTCCGGAACTCGTCCACCTTGGCCTTGTCCGCCTTGATCTTGTTCCCCTCCGCATCGGTGCCCTTGCCCTCCTCCTCGATGTGGAAGCGCAAGTTCTCGAGCAGGACAACCTGGCCGTTGTCCGCCTTATTGACGATCTCCTCGACCTCAGGGCCGACGCAGTCAGGCGCGAAGGTCACGCTCTTGCCCAGCAGCTTCTCAAGCTCTGGTACGACCGGTTTCAGTGAGTACTTCGGGTTGACCTTGCCATCGGGACGGCCAAGGTGGGACATGAGGACGACGGCCTTGGCGCCATGGTCGATGGCGTACTTGATGGTGGGGACGGCGCCGACGATGCGCTGGGGGTTGGTGACCTTCTTGTCGGCGTCAAGGGGAACGTTGAAGTCGACCTGCCATGGAGCTCGAGTTAGCTCCTAGAACATCCCCACAAGCTGTCTATAAACAAGCAGTGGTGTGCAGCTCGGACGTACGCGGATGAGGACCCGCTTGCCCTTGAGGTCGACGTTCTCGATCGAGAGCTTGTTCGCCAGAGACATCTTGATGGCTCTATTAGTCAATTGGGTTGGAAACAAAGCTCTTAGACGGGACAACGAGGTGAAAGGCAGTTTTATCGTTGGGAGGTGTGGATAGCAGGTAAAAAGACGCAGGTGATGATGAGCTGACCCTGCAGCGATGGAGGGGTAGAGGGGTAATAAATCTTGGCGGGGCCGCCGTCATAAGCTGTAAGGTCGGCCGATGGTTGGCTGATTGCAATTCATGGTCACCAAAGAATCAGAAGCATGATTCTATTCTCTTCGCTCATAGGCATGTAGTGTAGTGTGCCTGTCTGATGTATCCGTTCTTTTCATAGAGGGCTTGTTATGTGAATCGTCAAGTATGTCAATCATCGTTCCTATCTATACATTTGGTGGGATATCAGCTCACTCAAATTTCGAGCGGAACCGTGAGCTCAAACTACGAGATTCGGCGTTGTCCGGGTATACAGCTGGTTTGGCCGGTCTCGGCGATTCAAGACAGGATAGGTGATCCAACAGAGTCTCGGTGACGTGTTGATCATCGCCTCCGATACTGCTTTGCTTTCCCTTTTACCTCGTATTTTAAAGTGATCACCCCAGAAAGCTCACTTGTGAGGCTTACCATGGTTCAAACAGCATGGGAACTGCAGGTCCGCCTTCAGGAGCTAACGCACTGAGCGCGCAAAGTAGGTATAAAATGACATTGTTTAAATCGCTGAACATTGCTGGGAAAGACCCTGCGACCCGATATGCTTCGTGTACCAATACAGGAGGCCTGCCTGAGAGGAAAAGTAGAAGCCTCCGTAACTCCATTCGCCATGACGACTGCCACATTCCGACTGCCGCCGGGTCCCAATGCCGAGTACCAAGTCCTAAACCGACAAAAAGAAAGCAAGTCTAATGTCCATTGCGGTCCGGCATCGCCTTGTCGTACATTCCGGACTTAGCCGCCTCATTGTCGTAACAATCCGTCAATATTCCCGCTGCCCGCATGTAGCTTCTGACCGGCCGAGGTTTTAAGGCAACCGAATGTCAGATCTTCTGGCGATGCGCTCCTCCTCAACATCTCCGGCTGCGTTGGTAAGCGAAAGATATGCTGTCCAAGCGATTCCGACTGTAGATACGAACGGCTACATGAACAGAAAGCGTCAGCATGGGTTCCAGAGATCAGACTTGGAAAGCGGCAGAGCACTCACCAGCTGGAACTGCACCGGCATCAACCGAAAGTTGATGACCTGCACCGCGGGCCAAAGCATGTAATTTGCCTTGAGCGTCGGCACATACATGTCCCTCATCTTGTGGTACACAGCGCGACGGCCACCGCCCTCGGCGATTGTCATGGCCGTGAAGAAGCACGCCACGCCGAACGGGGCAAATATCAGCTGGTCAAAGGCCACCCGCTTCATAGCCGGTAGGACGGCGGACGACTTGGTTATGGGGAAGCATCGCTCGAGGAACTTGAACCAGCGGAACTGGATGGGCGCCATGCAGAAGCCGTAGGCCATGAAGCGGGTCAGGCGCTCGAAGTCGAAAGGTGGCGGTAGCGCCTTGGACTCGGGGATCAGCTCGTGGCTGTTGAATGGGTTCTTGCGGTCGAGCTCGTGGATTTCGATGGCGAGAGGGTCGTCCCTCGGGCTAAGCGGGCCGTTGGGATGTTTCCTCAGGGCGCGCTGTCGGACGGAGGTGATGGTCTGCGCGACCGTATCGGCGACGCCGCCGAGGATGGCGTTGGTGACCATCATTGTAAGCACTGTTGGGTTCATTGTCATTAGCATCCCATAGTGGGGACATAGGCGTATGTCCGACGAAACTGTGGACGGGGACGTACAAGGTCGTTCATCGTAGTACGCATTGAAGCGGCTCATGAGCCGCCCGAGGAGTGCCATCTCGATGAAGAAGATGATCGCGTGCAACAGCGGCTAGGTTTGGGGCATTCAGGTTAGCAAAGAGGTGCACGAGATGTGTGAAGGGCAAGTATGAAAGGTAATAACATGTCAAGAGCGAGGCAAACCATGCACTCAGATGGAGGTAGGCAACTTACAATTCGGCCATAGATGAATCTGCTGTTGATCGCTCTAAGCCATCGCCGGCGGTTCAACTCCCAAGACATCGTGGGACCCTGCAGCGGATCTAAGACGCGAAGCGGGTAAGATTTTGAGTCCGATCCGGGGACGTGGATTCCAGCGAAGCCCAGAGAAAGGGTGTGAAATGTTGGCCGGAGTCTATGACGACAAGTGGCACAGGGGTTTGTGTTCCAAGGCACCGGCTGGGGCAATGACGCCCACCGAAGACCGCGGGCCCACAAAATTTGAGTTTCACCTATCACTTGGCGCAACTTCTCAATGTTCTACTCTTGATATTCAAGGTTCTCGACAGCAGAAACAAGAGCGCGATGATGCGACGGTTCTCAGCTGCGCGATGATGACTGGTGTTGCGGGACAGTGAAGTCCATTGAGCGGTCGAGCCGCTGTGCCAGTGAAACCAACCGGGGTCATTAGCCGCATCGGATTTCGAAGATGTTCCATCCGCTGGAACAATATACCATCCCAGGGGCTGCGCGTCCTCCCCGACCTGCAACACGCCGTTTATTATGCCTCCCCATTACGGGTTAGGGTTGTTACCGCGGGACCTTCAGTCATAACAGCATCCGAAAACTCGACTTTGGGACATTCCAGCGGCACGCAGTCAAGGGCAACCAGTGGTTTGCTGGAGAAGCTGCCCAGGGAAACTGAAAATATACATTACTGAATCTCGACGGCGAGACCGACAGATGGCAAATGGCCCAATTCCATCCTCTGGACACATCTAATAAGAACCCTCGTCAAACCGGAACACTCCTCAACACCATCTCTACCCTCTAAACCCCAAGATGCCACGCGATGCTAACACAGCCACCCAAATACGCCCCAACTCAAAAGAGCCACCCGTGTACATACCATTCATACCTCTGCGCAGGCATCTCCACTGGCCCGGAAACATGATAATCCCCATGTTCACCAGGCATCTCCACCGGCCCGGGCGCATCCGCAGCCATCTCGGCCTCTCCATGGTTCGGCTCCAGCTCTACCACGCCCACCACCGGCCCGCCGTAGACGTGGTGGAACTGCTTCGGGTCCGAATGGTCCATGGATTCCGCAGCCTGGGTCGTCTTCCAGTTCCGGGTTACACCGCTGTCCCCAGAAGGCCATGTCGCATGTCGAACAGCCCCCAACGGCAACGGTACATGGAGCGGGCGGCGTGAAGACGGTCGTGAGGGGGCCGAGGATTGCCCGGGGCCGGTTGGTGTATGCCATCGCCGTCGTCTAGTTGAGGCTATCCTTCCCGTCCCCTTCTGGTCCGCTTCTGCGCGAGTTCCTTCACCTCCTGCTGGTACCTGGTTTCTTTCCCCCGGCTCAGGTAACACAAGTGTCGATCAACGGGCAACATCAAGCTGTCGGTGAAGGGGCTATGTCTGCTCCGCCAGAGAAGGGATCAGACTCGACTGATGACTTTCGAAGGCCTACTTTGTCAGGCCTCCGCAATGTTTTTCATCGCCAAGCAGCCGGATCATGAGCTCGCTTAAGCGCAATGCATTGCGACCAAAATATGCCCCAGTCGGGCAGCATGGCCGGGATCAACTGGGGAGCCAAGCCGCCTTGGCGCATGGGCTAGGGTGAACCCCTGTCTCGAGGTTATCGTTGCGCGTCCGATTGGCTTCTGCACGAGTGACGCGTGCTTCTTCCTTCTCAGAGCCGCAACGGGACAAGGTTTTGATACCTTCAGGTTGACAAGAGCATCTAAACTTTGTATGCTCATGGATGGATCATGATAGATATGCACACACCGGCAAACATCCACACACCAGACAGCTATCCTCCCACATGGAAATAAGAAGTCGCCGTCACCTTCACAAACGCTTCGTCTTCCCCGCATCGCCCACCGCCGCCGCGACCCGCCCGAACGCGCCAAACAGCGTCAGCCAGCGCAGGACATTCAGCGCCCCGCTGACCGCCACGCCGCCCCAGACCATGTCGTTCCACAGGGACGTGTGGAAGAAGACCTCCGCCCCGACGGCGCGGTACGTCGCGTAGATATGCCCGTAGTCGGCCAGCGCCACGGCGAAGAGATAACCCTTGGCCGTGGCCGGGTCGCGCGAGAAGCAGCAGACCACGGCCATCGGCGCCAGGAGCAGGAGCGCGTTGACCAGCTGGAGCGTGACGCCCTCTGCCTGCGCGGAGAACGCGGTCGTCGAGGGGCTGGCGCCGGGGACTTGCTTGGCGAAGTACTCGTGCGGATCTCGCATCCCCGCGATGTAGGCCCATATGCTGAGGGCAGCTTGTTAGCTGCCGAGGCAGGTTCCGGTTGGTTTGGGTGAATGGGAGGGTGATTAATAACTCACAGCAGGATGGGCTCAATGACGCCGAAGACGAGGAGAGGGAAGATGGGCAGCGTTGAGCGGGCCATGGTGATGGGTGTGCTACTGCGTAAAGCTGAGTGACTTTCTCAGATTGCTTTGAAGGTGTCCGTCTCGCTACTGTGAGGAAGCTGAGGATAAATACATACCCATCTGAACGCGGGTGAGCTCCTCTGAATCCTCCGATGCAGTCAGCAATTGCAGCAACCCCATCACCCGGGTTAGCGGTGTGGGTGCGTTACGCTACTGTGTACAGGGGTCAATGACGGGACGTCAGCATTCAACTCTGGGCTGACCATCACCTCCTCTTCCAACAGGGGAACCATTCCCACGATGCAAAATGCTGATGGATAACAGGTCCCAGCCATTCCTGCAGATGCACTTTCTACAGGAACTTTGTTGAAACTGGCGCTGTGGAGATTTCTGCTGCATGCAGTGTCAGATCGAACCCTGCGCTCTCCAACTAACTCTTATTCCACAGCATCTAGCTGACGATCAAGGATTCGACAAATGTCAACATAACCTTCAATCCCAACCCCTAGCACAACCTTACAGTCTGTTTTTTCCATGCAGCCGACCACAAACCCCCAAGGCTCAGCTTACACGCCGGAGTCATCCTGGAAATGCTTTGGATGCTGGTAGTCCCAATGGTTCATCGGGTTACCATGCCATTCCCGCCAGTTCTTACAAGCATTCTCAATGTCCGGGCGGTCCTTCTCCATGACCTGCGGGATCAGGTCCTTGTTCTCGATGATCTGCATGGCCAGGCCCGAGGAGGCGTGGAAGGCGATGTGGCAGTGGATGATCCAGGCTCTGGGGTGCAACGTCAGTAAAGATCTGCTTCGGAGAGAATGAGGTGATAAAAAGAAAAAGGGAAAGAAAACATACCCCGGATTATCCGCCTTGAACGCAATGATCACATAGCCCGTCGCTGGCAGCAGCACGACGTCCCTCCGCGGCGGGTTGTCGCACTTGATCAGGTCGTTCTGGCAGTTGAGCTTGTCCGGCGTGAACCAGCGGCCCTCGCCGTCGCGGTGGGTGTCGTTGTCGCCGTACCAGCTGTTGTTGCTCTGCCGCAGCAGCGCAAAGTCGTGGCCGTGCAGGTGCATCGGGTGCGCCGCGGGGAAGAAGATGCGCCCGCCGTCCTGCGGGATCTTGTCCGGCGCCGTGATCACCATCCAGACCCATTGGTCCTCTGTCGAGTTAGCCAGCGTGATGACGTCCAGGTGCGGCTGCTCGACTAGCTCTTCCAGCCGGTCGAGGGCCAGCAGCGTCGGGTCGGAGAAGTTGATGCGGAAGGGGGCGATGTGCATGTTCCACCGGTTCTGTTGTTTTGTTTCGAATCACGCATCAAGTCAGGGATGCTCAACCATGGGCAGGGACTGGTGGGTACTCACATATGGCTTATCGTCAGGGACATACGGTGTGTCACTGCCGGGACCGCCGGACGGGGTCATGCCCACGTCGAAGATGTACTTCTTCTCGGGGGCCAGGCTTTTCGGATCGACGTACGGGTCTAGATGGATGGAACTATCAGCACGGCCGACCCATCTATGACGGTGCTCAGAGCAGCACTCACCGATATTGGCGGGATTTCCCACCGTCCATTTCTTCCAGGGAACTAGCTTCTCGTACGGCTCATCGGCGCAGTTGATATCGAACAGGTCCGGCTCAGAGAGAGGAGTCGCAGCGTTCTTCACACCCTCGAGACTGCGGTTGTATCGGATGATGCCCATCTGCTCGTCAGGGCCGAAGGCAAACTTGGAGCATTTGCGCGCTGGAGTGGCCCTCATCCAGTAGTTGCCATATCGTTCGTACTTGTACGGATCTTGCAAGCCGTGCACAATGACATGATATCGCTGGCCTGCGCCGGGTTTAACCGTCAGCAGGAAGGTTCCCTTCGACAACTCAAGAGGGGAGATGACTCACCAATACCGATCTTCAGATTGGTGGTTTTATACGGCCTGATCGGCACAAAGTCCGCCTCAATCACCTCGAGGATGTGGTTGTCAATGGAGAAGACAAAGGTCGTGTCCACAGCTGTATTGACGAGGATGAGCATGTGTCCCTTCCCCGGGTCTAGAAAGAGCGTATACTTCTCCGGCTTGGGACCCCAGCCGAACTGGCCGGTGCCGTTGATGAGGATGTTGGTCATCTCGGGTGCCGCGCCCGACTGCAGCATGAGCGGCCAGTCTTCAAATACGCTGCGATGGCTCCAGTCTGTCAGGAGGATCGGCCTGAAGGCCTCGTCGTCGTCAAAGTTTGCTGTCGAGGGCCCATAGATGGTCATGGGCCCGAGCAGGCCGTCGCCGTACTGCAGCGAGTAGTGGCTGTGGTACCAGGCCGAGCCGTACTGGAGCGCTCGGAAGCGGTAGGTGAAGCTATCTCCGGGGGCAATGGGACATTCGGTGATGCCATTGACGCCATCGTGCTGGAAGCTTTGGAACTGGCGGATTCCGTGCCAGTGTACCTAAGGATATCAACGGATCAGCATGTCTCGTTCTCCTGGTGGATGGTAGACTCGTACAGATGTGCCGTTCCACCGCAAGTTGTTCTTGACCGTGATTTCTGCTGCCGTTAGCTTCTCGACTCGGCCTTCGTTGCTATCCAAGGGCTTTTACCGATCGTGTCGCCCCAGCATACCTCTGCAGTATTGATTAGCATCTGTCTCACTCCTACGTTGTCCTGGGCACCACATACCAATCCAGGGACCCGGATACATCCGGTTGAAAATCTTGCCATGCTCCATGGTTGTACCGTCAGGGGCGATGGGCTGTTCGGACACTTCGAGGTCGAACTGTCGTTCAATGACAATGACATCAGCCTCCATCACCCGGGTCGTTTGAAAAGCCAAAGCAACAAAGACTTACATGTCTCACTACCCCAACGGGCACCGCATCAGGGTTCTCATAGTCCGTGTCGACATCAATGCGCCGATCGCCCTTTTTCAGCCAGCACGACCGGTTCTGCGGCGAGTAGCAGCTTTCCCAGCCTTGCATCTTGGGGTACCGGCAGTTCAGCCCACCCTCGGGACCGTCCTGGGGATTCTTGGGCGTGCCGACCACGGGATGGTCTTTGAATATGAATGAGCGCTCCTTGCCGCCCGTGCGGAGCGGGACCGCCCCGAACTCGTCCGGGTCATAGACCATGGCGCTGCCGTACTCATGAACCAGGAGCTTGTCGCCGCGGTAGAAGTTGCCGGACTCATCCTTGGTGATGGCGGCCCAGGAACCGGATTCTGCAGGCGTACCGGCCCCCGCCCCGGTGTCATGGAGGGTAATGGGGATCTGGGGCACATTGCCGCTGTCCTCATCGGTGGAGAAGGTCAGGACGTTGAAGACCTGCACGATGCTGGTCCACACCGAAGCAAGCTTCATGGTGTGAGACGGAGACGCTCAGCTAGGTGTGTCAAATCAGTCAAGTGTAGCTGAATACCTAACAGGAGGGTGGTGCCAGACCAGGTAGGGTTGATAATGGCGGATTTCGTTTGGACATAGTATTTCTCCACATCTGGTCCTATTATACGCAAGCTATCACACTGTGGTTATCGGGGTCACTTGTTGCTGTGATGCCGTATCGGGCTAATGATGGTGATCGGGCTAAGGATGGTGGCTGTAACCTCAGCTAGGACAAAGACCGTGTCGGCGGCAGTCCCGCTCAGCCCATCCGGCTGCTTGCAGCATATTGCTACACAACGCACAGGAAGCGCGGCACCGTCGACCGGTCAGAAAGATGCCACCCGTAGACTCATGGTGACGAGATTTGATTCCCCTTCTGGAAATACCTACAGGCCGTGGCGTGCTGAGAACGGGGGATCGACATGTGTTTGCGAGCGTCATGTCGTCATTGTCGTGACGGTAGCCATCGCTCGCTGTCAGCTGAGACAATACAACATGTGATCTTGCCGTGTCTTTCCAGACTGTACTCAGAAGGACAAAATAACTTTATCCAAAACTTAATTCATGTCTTACTCATTGATGCAAGCCATCCTGCGACATCCGGAACTACAACACAAAACCCGCACAAGCAGACCGGGGTGATGCTGGTCCACACCTCAAGACGCCGTCCCCAGGCATTCCGTGATCTCAATAGCGTCTTCTTGGCCGCTGGGCTCGTAGCTCGTGACAGATCGGCTGGCGTACTGCAGATCCGAGTTCCCCTTCTCCTGCTCACCCTTGTCCCTCTCCCGCTTCTCGGCGACGCTTGCCCGCACATATCCCGCATACTCAGGGTTTCCGGGGATGATCATGTTGTCGGCGACCAGAACGGTTCCCTTCCCGATGAGACCCAACCGCTCGCAGAGCTTGAGGTCTGCGGTGTACGAGGGCTTGTGGTGGTCGAAAAACGCCATGCCAAGCTGGGGGCCGAGCATCCCCTCGTCGTGGAGACGCCGGATCCCCTCGGCGCCCGTGCCGACCACGACCCGGACGGCGTCGCGGAGCCCGGCCAGGTCGATCAGGCTAGCAGCTACAGCGGCGAACAGCGGACTCTTCTCGACGCTGAAGTAGCGCTGGCCGCCCGCCCGCCGCAGGGCATCCCCGAACAAGATGGCCGAGTAACCGACGTAGCCGCCCAGCTCAAGCATGGTGGAGGGCCTGCACTGGGCGATGAGGTCACATACGACAGCGCCCTTCGACTCGCCGATGTTGATCAGCCCCGTCTGGGTGCGGCCGAAGGCGTCGATCGCCTGGCAGATCCTCTTGGGGTCGCCCCGCATCTGCTCAAGCTCCGGGTGGCTGTAGACGTACTCCAGTAGAGCCACCTTGCGGCCGTCGCCGAACTGTATGCAGGAGTACCTAGATGTCAGTATGCGGGGTGGCAGGTTCCCTTTGTGGCGGGGGGTACAGACAAATTTCCCATTGACTTCCCAGGCCTTGTACGCCCTGGAGCTGTCGAACGCGGGTGCCGCCATGATTGGTGTATGTGACTCTGTTCGGGAGAGGGATGATTATCTGTGCAGATGGAAACCGGGAGCTGACCTTCGACCTGCCTTACCGGGTTGGGCTCAATGAAGAGGCGTATTTGTAGGAGAGCAGCATGGTATGATGGTCGGCTCACTGGGCTGTTGCCTACTGCATTCCGAATGTACCTTAGGTATTCATCTACCTCATTCTGGGCACTCTGAGCACGCATGGGGTCGTGGCGTTCGAAAGCACATTTAGTGCGGGACCGGCAGGTTCGAGTTTTGGTGTGCAGGATCGAACTGTACTGACAGGAGATTTGCTTAGCCTAGCACTGGCTAATTGGTTCCGTGACTCGAATATCAAAGTGCTTCTCGTCAACCGGAAGTCCGGTCCAACGCTTCGTGGCCAGGCCGAAGGCGTGAAGAGCACTACAAACGAGATCTGTGCTTCCTTTGGCATTGGACCGCAAATCGCGGCCGAGTCATGGAGATTCGAGGAGATTGCCGTGTGGGGATCAAAAGGGGACGGCGGGCGTGGCATCGTGAGAGAGCAAGTTGTCCAGGACAAGGTTGAAGAGCTGGGCACGATCCGCGAAACGATGCTGCAGCAGTGTAAGTGCATGGAGGGTGTGCGTGCTTAACCGGCTCATATTGACCAATGTCTATCTCTTCAGCACGAGTGGAGCACCACATGTTGCAGAACCTCCTGTCCTAGAGCAACATCACAATCCAATACAGCACCCGTCCGGTCTCTGTCGAGATAGACACTTCGGCGCCCCATGCGGAAGACAGATACCCGGTCAACGTCGGTTTGGTTCGAGTCGGAGAGAGCTAATTCGAGGTAAACGGAGCTGAACAGGCGAATGTGAGTAAGGGTCGCCGCTCTCTCAGCTGGGCCAGGCTCCTAACAAGAATAGGGCGTGAATGGGCACGGTCAGGTCGAAGAACGGATCCGCGCCAAATACGTAGTTGGGTGCGATGGAGCCCACAGCTGGCTCAGGAAGCAGCTCGACGTCGCCCTTGAGGGCGACTTGACGGACTCTGTCTTCGGTGAGGATCTGGCCTTGACCGAACCCACACGGCAAGGAGCATACGTTCTAACGTCTTCCGATCAGGCGTCGTGGACCTCGTGCCCAAAACCGACTTCCCCGACATCCGGCGCATATGCTACCTCCGCGCCGCAACGGGCACGATCCTCCTCGTGCCGCGTGGCAACAAGGAGGTCCGACTCTACATCCCCGTCGAGAGCGGCAGCGCCCTTCCGGACCCGAAGGACCTGACCCTCGACCGCATCATGGCTACTGCGCGGGAGATCATGGCGCCGTACACTCTCGAACCCGGCTCTGTGTCGTGGTGGTCCGCCTACCGCGTCGGCCAGCGCGTGGGCAGCCACTTCTCGCGCTGCAACGAGCGTGCTTTCCTCGTCGGCGACGCCGTGCACACGCATTCGCCCAAGGCGGGCCAGGGCATGAACACGTCCATCCAGGACGCGTATAACCTCGGATGGAAGCTGCGGCTTGTCCTGCAAGGGCACATCCGCTCCGCGCGCGAGGCGCTGCTCAACACGTATGAGTCGGAGCGCAGGCCTGTCGCGCAGGATCTCATTGCATTTGATAGGGGGTATCTCAAGCTGTTTTCTGCGCCCTTGGCGCAGTTTGATACCGAGTTTCTTCGGGCGATGAAGTTTACTACAGGGCTCTCCATTCGATATCCGCCATCCTGTGCTGTGCAGCTCCCCCGGGGCGTGGAAAAACTGGGCCCGAGTCTGCTGAAGGCTGATCTGGTGCCGGGCAAGCGCCTGCAGGATGTTCAGGTTGTATACCAAGCCGATGCAATTGCCATCCGCACCCAGGAGAGAATGCAGGCTAACGGCATGTTTCGGATTGCGGTCTTTGCTGGGGACATCGCGGAAGGACGGCTGCTCGCCAATCTGCAGCGTCTCGGAGAATTTCTGGCGGATCAGGATCTGGGCCTGGGGAGGCTGACTATGTCAATTAGGGGCGACGACTCGGCAGCATGGTCGCAGGTCCCAGTCGAAGTGCTGGTCATACACTGCGCAGAGCGGGAATGTGTGAACCTGTTGGATCTGCACGAGGTGTACAGACCGTGGAGCAGCGACGAGGGGTACGACTACTGGCGTGTGTTTGCTGACGCCGAGAGCGTGCTTGGTGGCCACGGGAGGGTGTATGAGAGGCTCGAGATTGACAGACAGAAAGGGTGCTGTGCGGTGATAAGACCGGATGGGTATGTTGGCGCCGTCTTAGACACGGATGACTTTCAGGGGTTGAAGGATTACTTTGAGGGCTTGGGGATGCTGGAGAGTGAAGACCGCCTGAACAGCAAGTCGCAGTAGCAGTTTTCCACTCTCATAGCAAGCCGACGCACTTTCGAATCGGTCCAATTTCATCTCGTTCTCCGACGAGACAGTTCGAACACACTTCCATTGTGATAGATTCAGGGGAAGGGTTAGGGTAAAGGAAGGCGACATCGGGAGTATTGCCCCCCGCACAGAGAACTGCAAACGAGTCAACAACGCAACCACATTCACTGAGACGAAGGTTTCGAACCAACGAACTACCCCGGATGCAATGTGCGATATTTCGATTCGAGAATATATCCGCTGGCTCCCAGACGAGCCAAGCGAGCCCACCTCAACTGTTGTATTGACAACGCCTGAGCGACGGTTTGTCGATATTCGTGTCTTGAAGGAGCCGAGTTCGCCTGGTGACGCAAGTGGTGGGTTTGCAGCTTTTCCTTTGGCTCTCAAATTTCCTCCACCGGTCAGGCACATATACAACGATGATACTCATGGTCGTTGGATTCAGATGCCGTGCTCCCGCTGTCTCGGCTCGATTGGGCTATCGCCGGCACATCTGAGTCGTCTTTGATCAACGGCACAAGACATGGCCGATGGCACCACTGGATCGATTCACGTAGGAAAAGTACCGAGGGGCTCGTTGACGAAGGCGATATGTTTGACCATCCTTCTGATCCAGCCTTGACTGTGGAAAGGGGAAGGATGGTGAACCCGCTCACAGGGGCTGAGACTGACTACGAGGAGCTGTGGCGGTCTGAGCCGGTCGAGGCAACCCCTGGCCCCGACCGCGCGAGTGTTACTTGCCTCGCGTTGCAGTGGCAGGGGGCGGAGGATGGCGATTCCCCGGGAAAGGTGAGGAGGGGACTGGTCGTCCGTCTGGGACAATACTGCCAGGCGTTTGCCAGGGACGGCGACGATATCACCGTCGAAAGGCTGAAGTGGGATGCCCGGCGGCAGATGTGGGCTAGACAAGTCCGAATAGGGAAGCAGGAGCTACCCCTCGAGGTCGCAACTTACTTTGCGCCCGCGACCGGCATCGATGACGAGGTGAAGGTCGGCGGAGTGATATGGAAGGTCGTTGAGAGGGCATGATTTTAAGTGCTACCTAGGCAGAGCGACGGTATCCGGTTGCAGCCCATAGCCTGGCTAGCCTCGTATTTGATGCACGGCTTTCTTCTCGCGTCTTTCCAAGCTTATTGTGTATCCATGTTCTTTCACGGCTCATTGAGGAGCCTCAACAGGTATGTGAGACCCCGGGTTTTGGCAGGGACCTTGCTATGATTATCTCGAGACCAGATTCATGCTTTGAAAACCCTGGAACGAATGCCACTGATAGGTAAGTATGTTTGCAGGAGATTGAGACACGCTGCGTGTTTATGCTAGATCATTCGTCATCGGCACCTCCGACAATATCCCGGAGTCTAGCGTGGGCATTCTGGTATCGACGGGACAAGTCAGCCGCCCATGGGATATAGATCATAGATGAGACGTGAAGTCAGGCTCACATCGCCACCCATGTCACTGCTGGCCACGCTGTAAGGAAATAATATGCACGCGCTTACGGCCCAATCCCTGGTTCGCCACGTGCCACTTTCATAAGATCCGATGGTTATGGCGCCAAATTTGGGCGCGGGTCAGCATCCCCGAATATTGCCGCGCAATTCCGCTCGCTTGTTAGCTCCGTCCTGAAACAGTGCGTTGGCAGCGCAGTCATCCACATAACGTTATCGGCAGAAGGCTTCCAGCTTCGACGACAAAAACACTCTGCGAGTGTTACAAGGCCATTGTGCGCAAAGCCTCCTACCCACTACGCCACTGGCACGATATAGCGAGGCAAGAATGACCGTTTGTTCAACGTGCCGAACCGCGCTCCGGCGCCACATAGACGTTCTCCGGAAGTTGCGACAGCGTCGGGCGCATTCCACAAGCAGCGACCCGACGAAGGCGGGCAAAGATGCGCGACCGCCAGATCAGATCCCGACACCCAACAACGTACCGACGCTGAATTTCTGGCAGCGGTTGGGCCCGCTGACGAGAGCAGCCCAAGCCTATGCTCGCGCCCAACGCAAGAGGCCCTACACAACCCAAGTGTGCACCTCGCTGTTTATCTATCTGTGCTCCGATAGTACGTAGCACCGCTGACCGAGCGTTATGATATTCTCGCTTGCTGGATCTCGGTGGTTCGTGTGCTGACAAGCGGCTGCAGTCTCGGCGCAGAGCATGGGCGGGAAGGACTATGATCCAACGCGGACAGCGCGGTCGTTGCTCATTGGAGCGGTGTCGTCGATCCCGAGTTATAAATGGTACGCTTTGCGTTCTCTCTGGTCCATCCAATGCACTCGACGAAGACTGACAGGAGGCTGTTGCAGGTTCGTCTGGCTCTCCGAGAACTTCAACTATTCGTCGCGCGTCCTGTCGCTAGTCACCAAAGTAGTTGTCAACCAACTGTGCTTCACGCCCGTCTTCAACACCTATTTCTTCGGAATGCAAGCGCTTCTGTCGGGTGCCACCTTGGCCGAGACGTGGGAGCGCATCACGAAAACTGTCCCAGTCAGTTGCGTCAACTCGTGTAAGTTGTGGCCCGCAGTCACGGCGTTCAGCTTTGCGTTTCTTCCGCTCGAGTATCGGCCTGTCTTTGGCGGTGTTATCGCAGTCGGGTGGCAGACGTATCTCAGCTATCTCAATCGCCTGGCGGAACGGAGCATCACTGCGAAGGTGGGATCGCTGGACGACCCAGCAATAGAAAGAGTTGCCGCATAGAGACCGGACCTATTTGGGCAACGTAAGCGTGTCCTAGCCACATGGAATCTGGTGAAGTTGGTGGCAGATCATTGACAAAGCTGGGATCTTTTGGATTTAGACATTGCAGAGGGATAGAGGTTGGCGTTTTCGGAGTCGAACATCGTTCTGTCGCATACTCGTACGATTTGAGAAACTGATCAGGCGGTCATCACTTTTGCATAGAATTTGAGGGGATGCGCCAAGATGAGCCCACGGTGTTAGACTCAGGTTATCGCACTCACATTGGCACTGTACGGCAAAGCCGAACAGCGCACGCAACTTTCAACTCTAAATTTCCGAGTTTCCAAACATCACTCGCCGATCCCGGCCGTCACTCGTTCTCCAAGCCATTGAGCGCTGGCTTTCGCCCGGCCCTTCCCCCCAAGATGGCGGGCACGTACCTGAGGGCCCGGCGCTCTCTCATAGCAACCTTTAAACCACTCATCAACAGCCGTGTCTCGCGACGACCCGCATCCACAACTTCAACTTCAACTTCCGCCTCCCCCTCACCCGTCACCACCGCCAGTTCCAGTCGCTCTTCCTCCAGAGCCCGAAACATGCTTGTCGGCAGCATCCTCGTCTCAACAGCCGGCCTAGTCTACTACTACGCAACCGACACCCGTGCGTCCTTCCACCGCTGGCTCGTCCCCCCACTCCTGCGCCTCATCTTCCCCGACGCCGAAGATGCCCACCACGCCGGCACCGCCGCCCTCAAAGCCCTCTACTCCCTCGGCCTACACCCGCGCGAGCGCCCCTCCGCTTTGCTCTCAGACGCACAGTCCAATAACCCGCTCGCGGTAACAGTCTTTGGGACAACGCTCTCCAACCCCATCGGCGTTTCCGCCGGGCTCGACAAAGATGCCGAGATCCCCGACCCGCTCTTCGCGCTGGGCGCGGGCGTGGTCGAAGTCGGCGGGTGCACCCCCTTGCCGCAAGAAGGCAACCCGCGCCCGCGGGTCTTCCGCATCCCGGCCGTGGACGGACTGGTCAACCGGTACGGGCTCAACTCGCGCGGCGCCGACGCCATGGCCGCGCGGCTGCGGGAGCGGCTGCGCAGGTTCGCGAAGGGGCTGGGCCTGACGGAGCGGGAGGTGATGGAGGGGGCACTCGAGGCGCGCGGGGTGCCCACGGGCAGCTTGATGCCGGGGCGGCTGCTGTGCGTGCAGATTGCGAAGAGCAAGAGGACGGACGAGAAGGATATGGATGCCGTCATCAGGGATCATGTGTACTGTGTGCAGAGGCTGGCGCCGTATGCGGACGTGCTGGTGGTGAACGTCAGCAGCCCCAACACGCCGGGCTTGAGGGACCTGCAGGCCGCGGAGCCGCTGGCGCGGTTGTTGGGGGCTGTGGTGGACGAGGCGAACCGGACGAGTAGGAAGGTCAAGCCGAGGGTCATGGTCAAGGTGTCGCCTGATGAGGACGATGATACGCAAATGGAGGGCGTGGTGCGGGCTGTGTGGATGAGCGGAGTGGATGGCGTTATTGTGGGAAACACGACGAAGCGCCGGACGGGGTTGGTACCGCAGGGCGTGAGGCTAAGTGGGAAGGAGCAGAAGGCGTTGGTGGAGGAGGGAGGGTTCTCTGGGCCAGCCATGTTTGATCGGACGCTGAGCCTAGTCGGGAGGTACCGCAAGATGCTCGACAGCTACTCGCTCAAGAGCCCTGGCGTTGATGACGCTTTTCCGCCGCAGAAGGTCATCTTTGCCACGGGCGGGATCACTAACGGGGAGCAGGCGCTGAAGGTGCTGAACGCCGGTGCCAGCGTAGCCATGGTTTACACAGGGCTGGTTTACGGCGGCTGTGGCACGATCACCAGGATCAAAAAGGAGATGACAGAAAGGCTTGCCATCAAGGAGGCATAGCAATTCGGTTGCAGCTGCCGCTCTGGTCTGGTTGGCCTTATGTACCACACATACTAGACAACCAAGCCAAGTCAGGTCCATCACTCCTTGAAATCCGTGCTACTCCAGATTTCCTCATAGTCCCTCGCCGTCTCAGCCAATTCGTCGCTCAACGCCTTCATCTGCTTGCCCGTATCGCTCCCCAGCGGCAGCCTCAGCCTCCTCTGCTTCCCCTTGAACAGCCCTTCGCCGGCCACATACTCCCACATCCCCGCCGCCCCCTCAACGGGGTTACCCAACTGGCGCCCGTTAAAGGCGTCGAAATCCCCGCGCGCCTTGTGCGCAACGGTTCCCTCATATGCCGCCAACGGCGGCGCCAGATTCGCCGCTCCCCCGGCCGCTGTGCCCGACAGGAAGGACGTGCGGAAGTAGCCCGGCTCGATGATGACGGCGTGCAGGCCGAACGGCTCGATCTCGGCTTCGAGCGCCTGCGTGATGCCCTCCAACGCGAACTTGGTCGCGCAGTACACCCCGTTGGAGGGGTAGCCGTGCAGCGCGCCGATCGACGAGAGGTTGACGATGGTGCCTTCCCGCTGGGCGCGGAGCCCCGGCAGGAAGGCGCGGATTGATGATGGTCAGCGCTAAGTGTGAATAGCTACATTAATGTCCTATAATTCAAGTCAGCTACCGTTCCGCAACCAATATTCAATCTTCAACAGGAAGAGGCAGGTGAGCTTCAGTAGGCTTAGTTATAATCACAGAAAGATCTCAGCCCCGTCTTGAAACATATTTTGAGTACCTAATATCATCATGGTGCTCTCGATTTTTCTTGTAAGTACAAAATGGAAGGCAGCTCACCGTTCAAGATGATAAATCCTCTCTCGAAGTCCTGGTAAGACGAGACTGGGTGCGTTGTCATTCACGGATCACTGCTTCGAACTGCAGCCGGAAACCAGGGAGAGAAAACTGGAAAGTTCAAAAGCTGAGGAGCTGTCACGCGAATTTTA
Source organism: Achaetomium macrosporum (assembly GCA_033296875.1). Lineage (NCBI taxonomy): Eukaryota > Fungi > Ascomycota > Sordariomycetes > Sordariales > Chaetomiaceae > Achaetomium > Achaetomium macrosporum. The sequence goes on from MU860076.1 coordinate 39,018, forward strand.
GAGCTTAGGTGGGGCACTGATAAAGCAGCTCCTCGATGTGTACCCTTACGGCTCTTTCGCAGGCATCAGCAGCTGAATGATTCAACTTGTCGACCTCCATTCCTTACCTGAGTGTTCATTCACCGACCTTTTTCACGCTTCTCTGTTTCCAACATCATCGCTGATATCGTTGATATTTTTTCGGAGAATGGCAATCCTTTATAGTCTACGGCTGCTCGCCATCGGCTCTCTCCTTACATCCTCCGTCGCGAAGCCTGTCGAGCGGCGCTTGGAGAATGGCGGCGACGACGACACCCCGCTGCCGCTGGTGATCTGGCATGGTAAGCGCATGCCTTTCCACCGCCTCTGTAAAAGCAGCCATTACTGACTTCGCGATCACCTCATCGAGGCCTGGGCGACACCTACCAAGCCGATGGAATGCACCAGGTTGCCGAGCTCGCCGAAAAGGTCAACCCCGGAACTTTCGTCTACCCGATTCGCATGGACGAAGACGCCGCGCGCGACCGGTACTCCTCTTTCGTGGGTAACGTGACCGAGCACGTCGCCAAAGCCTGCGCCGACATCGCGGCGCACCCGATTCTCTCCACAGCTCCGGCGATCGATGCCCTGGGTTTCTCCCAGGGCGGCCAGTTCCTCCGCGCCTACGTCGAGCGCTGCAACAAACCCCCCGTGCGCAGCCTTATCACCTTTGGCTCGCAACACAACGGAATTAGCGCCTTCCGGGATTGCGCACCGACCGACTGGATCTGCCGGATGGCGATGGCGGTGCTAAAGGGTGACGCCTGGAGCTCCATGGTGCAGAGCAGACTGGTCCCCGCGCAGTACTACCGCAACCCGGACGAGTACGAACAGTACCTGGAGCATTCCAACTTCCTGGCGGATATCAACAACGAGAGGAAGGAGAAGAACGAGCAATACAAGAAGAACATCGTGAAGCTGAAGAACTTCGTCATGTACATGTTTGAGGAAGATACGACTGTCATCCCCAAGGAGACTGCTTGGTTCGGGGAGGTCAACGGCACAGAGAACACGCCGCTGCGCGCCCGCAAGATGTACTCGGAGGATTGGCTCGGCCTTCGCGAATTGGACCGCAAGGGCGGGCTGAAGTTCCGCAAGGCGCCCGGCGATCACATGCAATTGTCGGAAGAGCTGTTGACGGAGACATTTGGAGACTTCTATGGCCCTCTCAACCTGCGCCCGGGAAGGTCGGAGCCGCGGCCAGGTCCCGGAGGTGATGACGATCTCTGAGGGAGTGTATGATCCCTTCCGTTTCCTTTGTTTTTCTCTACGACGCATTTCTGTCATAAGGGTCTGGGTTCTGGGTATGGTATCGACTACCTGGGTAACTTTTAGCGGCAGGATTAGGAGGGATAAGGGGAGTTTATGGGTTATCTGTCCAGTGGGTAGATTTGTCTGTCTCCCACTGACCACAGGCGAAAGGCGAATTGGGAATGGGAGAACCGGGTCTTTGAGTTTGTTGGACAAGCCCATCAGGTAGTTGAGGGCTGGCGATGAGAGAGGACGAATTCATGTTCAATGTCATAGAGCATGAGAACTAAATATTTCTGAAAGAGTGAATTAACCACCACACACACAGGGCTGCGCCTTGGATGGAGAGTCCGAGTTTCTTTGCTCTTCTACACCTCATGCATGCTTCAAACACCGATGCCAGTCAGTGGAGTTCCGAGTCGCGTGTGTCTAGTGAAAAAGGGCGGGGAACGCAAAATTGCTCCGAAATCAAAGTTTGAGGAGGCTGGTGATGGAGCAGCAAGGAAACCTTCCGCAGGCATTGCAGCTCGACATCATCGACGTCGCAGCTCGGTCGGCGAGCTTACGCTTCTGCCGCGGAAGGATTCAAGGAAGGACTTTCGGATTGTTGCAGGGAAGAAAGTGATTGTCCATCGAGGTCTTCGAGATGCAGATGCAGCGGTTTCGCGGACGGGGACGGTAACATAAGGTAAGGTTGGTATGTTACATATCTTACGCGCTGATGTTAGATACCATACGTGGGTATGGTATCTTACACGCCTTGCACCTGGGAAGATAATAACGGAATGGTTAGAGTGAGTTCCATAGCAGAGGACATAAGCATGAACAGGTTAAGATGTTTCTTGACGATAGTAAAAGAGAGGTCCTGACGCCTACGGTAACTAACATGGCAAGTTGGTTTGGGGAAGTCGCACACTCATCCGGGAAAATAAATTACCCACATACGGTACATTACACCCTATCCCTGAAAAAACTGTAAACGCCCTTCCATTTCCGGACTGAAATTCCCCCAGACGCGGTCTAGTTGCGTTAGGTGGGCCGAAACACGCTCAACGCGAGCGCTATAGGCTCTGAGCAAATTCGCGTCGGAACTGTGAGAGCACGGCACGGTCCCGCAGACACGACCGCATCTCTTAAATATCAAAATCCCCACCCCGGCACTTGAGGGTCTCCCGAACCAGGCGTCTCTGCCAGATGCATAGAGACCGCAGGTCAACCACTCCTTTCTTGCTTCGAGTTCTGCGTTGCGTTTCCCTTCGAGCCTTGCCTTCCCAGCTCTTGTCATTTCGCACTGGCTTGACTTACACGTGAAGCGCGGTCCTGGTCGACTGGCCCGGGCAGGCGAAGGGCTGCAGCCGACGCGTTTTAACGTGCCCACTGCGCTGCCTCTCTCGGCCCGCACTTTTCAAAGTGTTCCTGACCTCATTGGAGCTTCCCTCCATTCTAATTGTCATGATCACGGCGTGACAAGGTCAAGATATGGACTCCTCACCGCCGGCGAGCAGCAAGGCACTAGAGCCTACGCTGCCCACCGCGGCCGGAACGAAGCGGCCTGGCCCATCATTGCTGCCGCCGTTCGAGCCTCTCTCGTCCTCTCCAGGCCTGCCGCGCCCCTCCAAGCGGCACGCGAACTCCCATGCGTTCCTCAAGTATCCCACGCCGGTGCCGACGTCGAGCACTGGCATCCTTTCATCCAGCCCCCCGCGTCTCGGAACACGGCCCGCGCTCCAACGGACGCAGTCCACGCTATCCGAACGCACTCCTCTCTCCGATGTCCCGTCTGTGGAGCTCAACGAGAATGGCGAAACTCTGCTCATGGGCCGCTCAAGCAGCTCCTCCCATTACCAACTTTCGGCAAACCGTTTGATCAGCAGAGTTCACGTCAAAGCGCGCTATATCGCGGCTAGCCAGCCGCTAGAGCCGAACAAGATCGAGATCGTCTGCAACGGTTGGAACGGACTGAAGGTCCGCTGCCAGGGGCAGACGTGGGAATTGGCGAAGGGGGATTCGTTCACGTCGGAGACGGAGGGTGCCGAGATCATGATTAATGTCCAGCACGCGAGGGTATTCGTCCGTTGGCCACGTCGGGATAAGGACCAAGACGTGTTGGGCCATCTGAGTGACTCGTCCTGGGATGAATCGCCGCGCCTCCGGGCTGCAAGGGGCGGCGGGGTTTCGGAGCTGCACGGCAGTCCCCTTAGGAGGTCGACACGCATCGGCAGCCCCGAATCGCCCACACCAGCGAACGTCTCAACGTCAAATGCAAGCCTTGACAGCCTGATGCCGCGGAACAGCGAGGATGATGATGCCCCGGTGGAGATCTATGAAGATCCCAGTGCCGACGAGAAGGGTTCTCCTGAACAGGCCAAGTCCCGAAACGCTGATGCAAGCCTCATGACCCAAGCGGTAGAGAGTTTCTCCAGCGACCTGAGCGATCCTCAGTCAGACGGGGAGAACAATCCCTACGAGGAAAATGACCCGATCCTGCACTCCTTCGGCCCCTTCGGCACCAATGTCCCCAACCGCTTTGGGTCCTTCTCAACTGCGACGCCCAGGAAGTCACCCGCCACTCGCAACCGGCTTGCTGATGTCTTGGAGTCTTCGCCTCTCTCCGCGTCGGAACCGCTCGACCCATCTGACAAGAACGCGAACGCTAACAGCCCCCACTCTGCCGCGACACCAGCTTCGCTTACCAGCCTGAGCGCCGAGATGACAGCCACCATCACCAATCACGTAGTCAACCAGTTGGCCTTCTCGCGCCTGTCCTCGACACCGCTGTCGACCATCATGAACAACCTGCCGGCGGAGGAGCGCAAGGGCCTGTCCAAGGAACAGCTGCGCATCATCATCGAGTCGACGGCCTGCGTGGGCATCATCCGGCGGCAGGGCAAGGACGCCGCAGGCAAACCGCTCGAGAGCGAGTATTACTACACCCCCGAGTTGGACACGGACGAGCAACGGCGCTTGGCGGTGACCGACGGCCTGCGCAAGCCGACTCTGCGGAACTGTCGGAAGCAACACAAGGTGAGTCCCGTTCTCTCTTTCTTCCCGTTCTTCTCCGCCGCTATGGTGGCTGATGCGTTCTGTCCGCAGCAATATTATTGGAAACGGCCGCGCACCCCCTAATAACCGTCACGCCTCGGTGCACGAGCCGGCTTCTTTCTGTGCCGTTATTCAGTCGTCATTACCCTGTTCTTCCTGTACGGAAGCTTGGTGGCAGAAAGGAGATCGCCTACGCCTCTGCTTGGGGAAACCTCCAGCAATACCCTTATTTTCCTGTCCAGTATTTGCTCGATTTCTTTGCCACATACTAAGGTAGCTGTACCCCTAACTGTTTGCTTTGGAAGGAGCTGCATAGCGCAAGGCGTAATTTTGTTGATGTATAATTGCTTTCTCATGTTCACCATCCCTGGGGAAGAGAGGGTAAGGTGACTCATCGTGGGTGGTCTCTGGAGGTAGCTGTCGTGTTTGTGGAAGGAAGGAGCCCAAAAATGGAGGCTGTGCTTGGAGGAACGGGTACGGGAAGGGTGTATCCGTAAAGGTCTATGTCGATGTAGTTATGGTCATGAGAATAGACGAATGGGTATGGGGAAACTGCGGTTCATAGTGAAGGGTCGCGGATTATTGAGAAGGGGTGTATAATACCCTCGCCACCTATTGTGCAGGAAGACAATAGACAAATGACGAAGGCCGAGGAGGAACTTCAAGTGGCTGCCTCCATCGCAGTCAACAAAGTGCCCCACCTCAGCACTCTTAGCATTGAGCCCCACTTGCCGCTTCCAGTAAGTGGCAGGGTCCATTCTCTCTTATCGGCGATAAGGTAGCGGAAAATTCAGTGCCCGGATAAGCCAAAATTTCTTGGGACTTCAACTCGGTGGGAACACAATTGCGTTGTGTATGCGACGACCGACCACGTCTGACGAATCCCGCGTCCCAACCAAGATGTCGAATTCTACGGCTGTCGTCAAGGCCGCTGATGCCTCGGTTCCTGTTGACCCCGAGCAGACTCTGAAGGCCTGCAAAGCGCTTGTCGCCCACATCAAGAAGGCTGCGGCGACACCCCGAAACGACGGCAAGCAGAACCTCCTTGCTGACGAGGAATCAACGGTTGCCGAAACTCCTGTTTGGCTCACTCTCACTACGAAGAAACATATCCATGATTCGCACCGTATGTCCATCCGGCCCTAGTAGAGGAAAGCGCGTGCTCACAGCAGCTCAGGTCTCCAACCTGGCAAAATCGTCCTCCCTCATCCTCTTAACACTAGTGAAGAGCTGAGTGTTTGCTTAATAACGGCCGACCCACAACGGTGGTATAAGAGTGCGGTTGCAGATGGATTCCCCGAGAACCTCCGGGCCAAGATCGGCAGGGTCATTGACATTAGCCACCTGAGGGCCAAGTTCAAGGCTTTCGAGGCGCAGCGGAAGCTCTTTAGCGAACACGACGTTTTCCTCGCTGACGATCGGATCATCAACCGTCTGCCCAAGGCACTCGGAAAGACATTCTACAAGTCCACAACAAAACGGCCTATTCCAGTGGTGCTGATGGCGCAACGGGCCAAGGTTGATGGCAAGCGGGTGCCAGCTCCCAAGGGCAAAAAGACGAAGCGTGATCCGACGGAGAATGTTAACGCTCGGCCGATTCCCGAAATTGTCAACGAGGTTCAGAAAACCATTGGGGCCGCGCTCGTCCATCTCAGCCCGTCAACGAACACGGCAGTCAAGGTCGGATACGCGAGCTGGGAACCGGAGAAGCTCACTGCCAACATCGAGACGGTCGTACGTGAGTTGGTGGAGCGGTTTGTCCCGCAAAAGTGGCAAAACGTGCGGAATATCTACATCAAGGGCCCCGAGACGGCCGCCCTGCCCATCTATCAAACGGACGAGCTCTGGCTGGATGAGTCCAAGGTTGTCCCCGACGGCCAGCAGCCCCCGAGCGCGCTTCCAGGCAAGCATCGGGAGAAGCCAAACATTGGCAAGAAGCGGAAATCACTAGATGCCGAGCCCGAGCCAGCTACGGAGGAAGCAGTAAAGGAGGAGCGGCCCAAGAAGAAGGCCAAGAAGGCGTTGCCGGAGAGCAATGACGATAAGCTGGATAAGGAGATTGCGGAGCGGAAGGCCAAGTTGAAGAAACAGAAGACCGCGGCGAAGAAGAAGGTGGACATCTGACGGCTTGCATTGCCGGGATGGGCTCTGGAGGCAGGACTGGGCTAAGCGACTCTTTCATGTCGCCCTGCCAAGCTCGACTTTGCATCATGCTTGGAGTTTTGGAGTCCCGGAAGAGGAAAAGGCGCGGTTTACAGTCGTGTGAAACATTGAACTGATCCTCGAGGATGGTAGTTTGGTTGATGTATGTACGTTTTGATTCCGTCGGATTCTTAACCTTTGTCTCTGCCTGATGATCACACAAGGCATCTGTTAAAGTGATACGGCCATTCTTCGAGATTCTCCGACCGCAATGAGTGACGTCGCCGTGAAATGTGACCAGTTGCTCAACTGGTATGCAGGGTTCATGCCCTGAGAGCGAAGCTTGGATTTTTACCTGGTCTCGGCGCACCCATGCGTAGCCTTCAAATACCTACTGGTAGGGATGCTACAGGTCAGTTCCCATACAACACTACTCAGAGGATGCGGTCCGCCTCACACGGTTTGAATCATAGCCTAATGCCCCAAACCCATCTTGAATACGTAAGTCGACATATAATTCTCTCCGCAGAGCAAAACAGGTTTTCTGCGGCTGCAAGAAAGAGCGTTGAATGGGCGATGTTGGAGCAGCGACGAAGTCCGACACCGCCAAGCCTCTCCCGGGAACTTCAATCCGCAAGCGGGACTGCCCCACGTGGAACCGGGCGATCGGGTACCTTCATCCCATCACTGGTACGCGCAGGCGCGACAGTTTGCAGGTTCGTAAGTTCATCAAGGACTCGGTCATGTAAGTACTACTATATGCTAATGCGGGCTGACGGCTTTTCCGTATTTTAGGGCAATATCAATGACACGAAAGAGCGATCGAATCCCGGCCGCTCCTCAACTGGAAGCGACTGATAACTGATGAAGCTTGCTTCCATCTTGGTCGTCAAATACCGGTAACGCCCCGCTCAAAGCTCCAGTTCTCAACTCCCCACAAGCGGCGATCCCAGGCCAAAACAACTGCCGAAATGTATCAGGCACACTCCGCGTCCCCCGCACAGCAGAGCACACCCTTGAGCAGAGCTTGCGACTTGCTGCCATTCCCCAACCAGTAGCGGAGACTTCCAACGGCTACCTGCCATGTTCGCCTATTTGCGATGTGATGTGCTGCGAGGTGTCCTAGTCGTTCCCTTCGTTCGGCGGACGGCATAACGAGCACGAACTTGCGACGCGAAGCTGTCTCCCAGGTCAGAGGAGGACTGTGGCATGACGATGTCGACCGGTAGTACGGTCACGTCTTTGTTCGTATGGTCCAGAACGGGTCAAGACTCGCCAGACTGACGCTCCTCCGCACTGCCCAGCTCTCCATGGCTCGCACTCTATTTCTGATATCCGAATTCCTTACCCCTGATTGGAGCCGCTGCCCATCGTGGATGCATCCACGGCCTGCGAAAGCCATCTTGGGTCAGCCAATGGGTCCAGTGGGCGGGTGATCGGCCGCTTCCGGTCACTGACGGCCCGGTTGATGTTCACCCGGATCTTGGCGGGCATCCAAACATGGCTGGGACTGGGTCGGCAGATATATCACACATATGCTCGGCACGCGGGCCCCTTGGAGGTGAGGGGATCGCCGGGTGGCATCTGGGTACTGCTGGCTATTAACTCCCAGAGCTACCGCGGACATGTCCTACTCGCCCGAAACACCATAGCTTTATAACGTCCCAAGACTGGCAACTTCAACAGTTGCGCTTGGACCTGTCTATCTCCGAGTCTAACCTTCTGTCACCAAGGTTCAACACCCCGACATCACCGCTGCCAGGCCCAGCGGCCACCGACAGTTAGCATGGGCGTGCTAAAGACGGGGGACGCCGACCAGCCCCAGACCAAAACACTCGTAGGCACCGCCCTGGCCTTCCTTGCAGCACACTGGGCCCTCGCCCTCTTCGGCACCTTCGTCGTCCGCGCCCTGTACAAGCGCTATGCCTCACCGCTCCGCAAATACCCAGGACCCTTCCTCGCCTCCTTCACCCGCCTCTGGAAAGTCAAGTCGACCGCATCAGGCCGCACCCACCTGGAGCACATCGAGCTGCACCGCAAGTATGGGCCCGTGGTGCGCATCGCGCCGAACGAGGTGTCGGTGTCGTCGCCCGAGGCGGCGCGCACGCTGCTCAGCGCCGGCAAGCGCTTCTTCAAGACGCCCTTCTACGGCGTCTTCCCGCCGCCCGAGAACCCGGACATCTTCACCGAGACGCGCGAGGACGTGCACGCCATGAAGAAGCGCGTCGCCAACGTGCCCTACAGCATGGCGGCCATGCAGCAGCTGAGCCCCTTCATCAACGACACCATCGAGCTGCTGGTCCGCAAGATCGACGAGCACATTGCCGCGAACAAGGGGGTGTTTGACCTGGGCGATTACCTGCATTACTTTGCCTTTGATGTGCTGGGTGAGGTGGCCTTCAGCAGGAGCTTTGGCTTCCTGGCCGAGGGGCGGGACGTGGATAATGCCATCAAGACGATCGACAACTCGCAGATGTATAACGGGATTGTCGGCCAAGTGCCTGAGCTGGATCACTTGTTGCGGAGGAACCCGCTGTGGCAGTACATCCCGTGGTTGAGCACCAAGAACGCCTTGATCACGAGGATGGCGCTGGAGGAGATGGCGAGGAGGCAGCCATTTGATAAGGACAATGCCGGGTTACTGAGGACGGGAGATGGCAGGCAAGATCTGATGGCCAGTTTGATCCAGGGCCATCTGAAGGACCCGGAGAGGTTCAGGGAGGGCGATGTCTTTGCTGTTGCTCATGGTGCGATGTAAGTGCCCTGAATCCTGGTTTCGAGGGAGCTCTTCTCGCTAACCTCATAATCACAACAGCTTCGCCGGCTCCGACTCAACCGCCTCCACGATGCAGTCCTTCTTCTGGCACGTCCTCGACGACCGGCGCGTCTACCAGAACATCGTGCGCGAGCTCGAGGACGCCGTCAAGGCCGGCACCATCCCCGCCGACGGCAACCTCTCGTGGAACCAGTCGCAGAACCTGCCCTACCTGCAGGCCTGTCTCAAGGAGGCCATGCGCGTGCGCCCGGCCGTCGGGCTCAACATCACCCGACTCGTCCCGCCCGAGGGCGCCGAGCTGGACGGCCACTTCTTCCCCGGTGGCGTCTCCATCGCGTGCAACGGGTGGGTGCTGCACCGGGACAAGGAGATCTTCGGGCAGGACGCGGATGATTTCCGGCCGGAGCGATGGCTGGAGGATGAGGAGCGGGCGAGGCGGATGGAGAGGTACATGTTCCAGGTGAGTTTTCTTATTTTATTTATCTTTTCTGGCCCCTGCAGTAGCAACCTGGAGGAGATCTGACCTGGCTTTTATAAACAGTTCGGCGGCGGGAGCCACTTGTGCATCGGCCGGAACCTTGCCCTCCTGGAGATCAACAAGGTGGTCCCCAGGCTGCTGCGCGACTACAGGTTCGAGCTTGCTCACCCGGGGCGGCCGCTCAAGGCCAACGCGTCGTTCTTTGTCGTCCAGTCAGGGTTGGAGGTGTATATTAGGAAAGCGTAGGGTAGATGGGATGAGCGTGGCTGAGTCCATGTTGTTGTTTTTTTTTTTTTTTTTTGGGGGGGGGGGGGTTCCTTTTGGCAAGGCGGACGCTGCTTTGGTGCTGGGTGTTGAATGGCATGGATGGATGTAACAGATCTGATTCAACATAGCTGGGTGTGTAGGAGTTTAGCGGAATTTTGCGAAATCTCATGTTGCAATATCAGACACACATACTGTACTCCGACGGTCCCCTTCCCTCTTCCATTTCTTTCGGATGTATGCCTTACCCTGCTCCTCTGCCCTTCTCTTATTCTTTAGTACCTACGCCCAGAAAGCTGTAGGCTATAGGTACATGTACATAAGACTCTATTGGGATTTGAGTGTGAACCTTCACCAAACCATGAGTGAAGACAGTTTCAGAAATTCAATACAATTACCACAGACTACCACAACTACTACCAGGTAACTTACTCCTCGCATTACGCAGCCGCGGATTCGGAGTCCTCGCGTTCGCCACCAAAACTTGTCATCCTCATCGTCCGATACACACATAGTACCCCGGCCATAGCTCATCGCAAGAGATCTGGCACAAGCCACTTAGCACCAGCTCTATAATGTCGCCTGTGCACAGGGTGATGAGATCGTCGCTCACCGACGGGTTGAGTGAATAGCTGTTTTCGGTCAGATCTATCAGCCGGGATCTTCTCTTCCATGGAAGGTGGTGTGATGACATGACAGGAAGGGTACATACAAGTCTAGTAAAGTGAGATCGTTTCGGTTTGCGATGCTGCGGCAGGTGTCGTCTTCCTGGATCATGTCGTACCGTTTGCCTGGGAAGAGTTGGGTGGTTTGTGCGTTAGCTTGTGATATGTCTGATAGCTTGGACAGAGTTGAAGTTGAAATGACCAAGGGAGAGGGAATCGCTGGGAGAGCTCCCGCCCCAGATAAGCGCAGTTTTGCTTCATCTGAACAATGACAGGCATGCTATGCCAGATGGATCATGGCTGTAGAACCCAGCGACATTAGAAAACTCACAATTGCGAGGCGTCCCAGGCAGGGTCGGAGATGGCGTTCCGGGCTGTGTCTGCGTCGTGGTAGTGGTGATCGGCGTGGTCTTGGTGGGCGTTGTAGGACAAGCTGAGGTGATGACGTGAGTTGACGTGACGATGCTGGTGAGCTTGTCGATTGAGGTCGAGGTGGTCGTCGATGTCCGCGTGACAATCGATGTTTTGAGACTGGTCGAGGTCGTTGTGGACGTTCGTGTAACGACGTCTGTGACTTGGCTCGTTGCGATGGTCGTCCGCGTCACGGTAGTGGTAGCTGCTGATGCGGTCCGCGTCTGGGTGACGACGTTGGTGATGGTCGACGTCTGATAGACCAGCGAAGTGCGGGTGATCGCCGTTATGGAGGTGACAGTGACGGTGACGGAGACTGGGGGAGGGGATTCGCTCCCTCCATTGCCGCAAGAGCCAAATGCTGCCTGGCATCCATCGCCACAGTAATCGTCGGTGCTGCCACAGAAGCCATGAGCCGAGCAACAGTTGCCAAACCTCGAGCCCGCACAAGTCACTCCTTGGCCGCAGGTCCCATCCGTGCTAACTGTGAGCCCTGAAGGTGAGGAGGAAGTAGGGGGCGCGGAACTTGATGAGCTAGGAGTCGGGGTGCTGTCGCTTGTGCCTTCAACGCAGTAACTCGCCCCTACAACGAGCTGTGAGCAGCTCGTGACTGATGGATTAGACCTGAGGAACTGTGTGACGGTGATTCCAGCCTGCGCCGCTAGAGTGGCGCACGTGTCTCCTTGCTTGGCTATGACGCTGCGTGTGCAAACTGCCGCAGCATTGTGGGAGAAGCCGAAGGCCAAGAGCAAGAGACTCCCGGCTCGTGACAAGATGACCATGGTGATGCAAGACAACGAAGTCTGATGATCGCTTGGCGCAGTATGATAGACGAGGTTGTATGACTATCTCTAAGGTGCGGTATGCGGCGTAGGAGTCCTGCGCTGGCAGCAGGCCTCAATCCAACTATACGGCGCATACTGGGCTTTTAAGACTCCGAGCTATGTATGGCCGAAGAGATTTGTTGAGGCCTGTTCTTACTGCCGAAGGTCGTAGCGGATGATGGAACCCCAATCAAGAGCCAACCGTAGAGTTACGGGAACTAGTCACACTGCTTCCCGTAATAGCTGTCGACACAATCTACGATGTGGTAGCTTTGTTTTGGTTCGATCTATCTCGCTTGGGACGTTACCCGGACAGGACCGAACAGTAAGTGTGTTGGACGCGAGGGCAGAGGTAAAAAAAAAGACGATAAATATAGCAGATAATATCACATATCCAGGTGCGCCCAGGGCCGCGCGGAGGCTGGGAGGTATGACAATTTGTGGGTAAACAAATCCCCGCGAAGCGCAATTTGGGACCTGCATGGTCAGCTCTATCTTCGTCAACCGGCTAATGTCAAGGGTGACATTATTGCTGACGGTCATCCAGTTTCCCCGGAAGCTTCGTTGTCGAAGGATCTGGACCGTAGGCCCTGCATATAAACGAGGACTGGGCTTTCATCCGAGAGACTCGTTGCAATCGGTACGGTCGCACACCACCGTCATGTTTAGCAGGCGGAAGAGAGAAGTGGAACGTGACATCGGATGTTTACTGCCGTCTCACGTTCTCTGGAGATGTAGCCGTGGAATTTTGGAAGCTTAGATGGATGTTGGACACAAGAGCTTGTCTCCTCGGAAAGCATTCGGGTCTGCAGCATCAGACTGAGGGATAACGTTAGGGGACCTGAGACGTACCGATGGCCCAGAGTCATTGGCTCAGCGTCCATCGAGGTTGCCACATGTGCAACCATGCCTTCACTGACCAACGCTCTGCATAGCCCTCTGTCCATTCAGTCCGGTGTGACAAAACAGAGGTGCGGTTATGGCTCTGCATGTTCTGCCATCCCGTCAACACTCAGGCCACCTGCACGCCAAAACCAAATTCCCATTACCAAATATCTGTTCCCAATGACGAATGTCCAAGTGGTATCAATCCCTCGCCAAGAACAAAAAGAGACCCAATGTCCCTGCCAAGTCTATCCTCGCTACCGAGAGCCAGCTGACGGCAGCCCTCCCAGTCCTTTTTTCGGGGTATAATGCAGCAAAACTTCACAGCGTACTCTCGCCCAGATTCCCTTCCCCAAGCATCCCAACCCCTTGAAGCTCGTTCTCTCTCTCATGTCCTCTTTCTCTCTCTCCGTGCCCATCTCTTTCCCAACCTGAGACGACCAAAACACCCCATCCACTTTAGCAGTTCCCTCAGACCCTTCAATCCCTCGCCGCCCTCACAACAGCCTCCCGACTCCCGACAGGCGTCGAATTATCCTCGTGGCTCCTGCTGCACCGCTGGCACTTCCCGCCCGTGTCGCGCGGGTGCGGGATCTGGGCGCCCGTCACGGGGCAGATGTAGACGCGCTTGCTGTAGGGGGAGTGCGGCTGGAAGCAGCTGGGGCACTCCTTGTCCGGCCGCATCGACGGGTTCTCGATCCGGTAGCCCGTGTTGGGGCACACGAAGACCGACTGCCAGATGATGTCGTGGCAGTTCTGGCATTGCACGCAGAGCCCGAGCGGGTCCGTCACCTCGGCGCCCGTCGCGGGGCAGAAGAATGTCGGCTGTTTGAGGAGGAGTCAGGTCAGGTCAGCTGTTGGTGTGACAAGGGAAAAAAAGGACGGAAAATAGACGGAGAAAAGGTTGTCTGGAACAGGGGCTGCGCACCTGTACCACCGACTGTTTTTGGCCCATTTCAAAGCCACTTCTGTCGTTGCTGTTGTATCCAAAAGGGTGTTGCTGAGAAATTTGACCTCTTCTGCTAACTCGACATGATCCAAAGGGCGTGCAGCGATTGTCGAGGTGGCACCAGTTGCCGTAAAGGAAAGCAGCTTCTTCCTCCTTGCTGAACGCAACGGTACGTGACGTCGCGAATATTCCGTGGATGGTCTGGACTCTGGGACGCACGGGCAAGGAAAGGGGTGAGGGACCCAGAAGCATGGAAGGGGACCGCATGGTTTATGTGCGTCAAAGTTCCATTACACCGTACCGAAGGTGGATATCCACTGCCACGTGCCGGTAAAGGGGCCAGAGGCTCACCGAGACTCACTCATGGCGATTGGCGCCTTGTTGACAGTTTTCTGGAACGGCATAAGAGATCGAGACCAGGGGCTACAACCACACGTGGGGGTCGAATAGCCTCAACCTTTTTGGCCGACCATGCAGCGACTGCCAGGCCATCCTGGAGAGATAACGGCTGCCAAGTCAAGGGCACGCCTGAACAAGCTGCAATCCAAAGAACCGAAGAAATAGATCGTCGAGAGATGGTTACTTTAGGCTAACCCGTGTCCACGCATGTCCGCTAGCAAAAAAAAACTGCAGCAAGCGTGCATGCAGGTAGCGCCGAGGCCGACGCTATGGCGCCCCACCGAGATCGACGGCCCGCGCCGATTTTTTGGCGGTGTCTGCAGGTTTTACGGCACATCCGGACGTCCGAGATTCTTCGTCTTTTCATTCTCTTCCAGGTTGCATCCCGATTTGTGTCTGATGCTAGTGCTACGCGATATCATGCATTTGCAGGTTCGCAGGCAGAGAGCCCGCATGTTAGGTAGCGCCATCGACGCCGTGCGCCACCACACTATAAAGATCGGAAGTGAGGAAAACGTGGCGCGGCAATCACCGTGGCGGCAACTCGGCTAAGCTCCCCTGGAGGGCTCCTTGTTAGCGTGCTTGGTCCGGATCAAGGGAACCAAAATTGGCAGCAAATCGACTTGGCATTGCGACCACCAGATTGGCTCAGAAGCGAGTCATGCAGGCCATGGCAACCCCTGCTTGCTTCAGATATAAAGATAAGGCCATGGACTGATGCGAGAATGACGACAGAAACATCTCATTGACAATCGATGCTCACCTTTCCTTGTGATGGTTTCGGGCGTGAGATAGGTATTGAGAGTGCACTTCAATTCCCCTCAATCAATATCCCTGTATCGCCAGGGAACTCGGGTCGGGGATGAAAGCTTTGACGATGACATGCAGCTCGCATCGAGGTCTACAAAGATAACTAGATCTACACAAAACCTAAGTACTATCTAATCCGATAGACCAAGACCAAATAATAAACCGCATTCAATGGAAACGACCTTTTCTTGTCTTGCTCAATTCAGTCCCCTTGGGAGAAAAATATGGGGATGTAGCAGACGGGTTCCCTATGATCGTTCTGCGCGAGAGTGCCCGGCTCTCATACCTGCTTTCATTGTTTACAATACCCCTTTATAGGGAAAGAAATCAACTTCCTAGGAGAAAGCTGAATATAACTGGGAAGGCTCATGCCATTGCTGACTCGCGCATGTCAAAACAGCAGCATCTCATCAGCCCAAGCAGTAGGTCTTCCTGGCCCGTCATCCTTGGCGCATTTTCACTGTTGTTTCCGAAACAGTGAACTGCAGACAGACACGCAGGGATAGACCAGCCATCAGAGCTATACTTGCACTAGCCACATTTCTAGGTGACGAAACCTGCAAAGCCCAAAGCGCAGGTGTCGCCTGTAAATAAGGGATGATTGCCTGGCGGAGCAGCAGAGACATCGGACTTGTCCTCTTCGGCGTGGATACTCGGCCCCAACTTGACTCGGACACTGGGACTGAATGAAAGTCCCTTAGTGTTGAAACGCGGTGAAAAGTCTGTCATTTCAACCACGTCTGGGAAGTCAGGCGGTGCAGTCAGCCTTAGATGGATAAATTTTGCCTATAGGAGAACGGGAAGATAAGTTCTTATGCTTACCATCGCCGGCTGGGGTATAACTCCAACACCGGGACCACGGCCATCCTGAACGAATTCCGAACGTTCAAATTCAACAGCCCATATTGCCTCGACTCAACAAGCTGAGCGGGCTTGCGCTCGTCCACTTTGGTGTCAACACAAACCCTAGTCTCGAAACCATCCAGAGATAATAACTAGTTGATAACGGGCATCGTCATGGACGTCGCCTAGCTCACCAAGCATGAATTCACCATGAATCCCAGCGCGGTCTCCGTCCTCCTCGATTCGCACGAAAACGCTAAGAGCTTGTAGAAAGTTTTCCGGGGCTTCCCATTTTTCTTCTCAGACTTCTTGTGAAGTTAAGACAGCCTGCATAATAAACTCACTCTCCACTCTCGCGGGAAGCAGAGCGTGAACACCCTTTTGAAGTTTTGGGACGTAGTCCGACATGCCATAGATAAGGTAGGTAGGTAGGGCTGGCCAACACGCCGCCCGAGAGCGACGGCTGTAAGCTAACGGCGACGGAGATGCCGGGGATAATATCTCCGGTCCGAAGTACAACCTCATAATCGACGTATGCAGATACCGCCCGGGCTAGGTTAGATTGATGGTTGCTCTTGACCTTGCCAGGTTTTCTACGTGGTCAAGCGACAAAAGGCTGATTTTACTGCGGTATCGTTATGTGGTGCTGGGGATCAAGGACAATGGGAAAACTGGTAAGATTTCATACTAAATTCCGAGATGATATAGAAATGCCAAAGGACCAAGGCGCCGACAATGTCGGCTGGGGTACCTTAAGCACTAATTACACGTACACGGTTCCATGACGCACCGGTGCATGATAGGTACATAAGCAAGCTTCCCTGAACAACCCAAAGTGATGCCAATGACAATCGGATAGGAAAGTAGAGTACCGACTTGTTGGAAGTACGGATACTGCGGAAGGGATCACCTACCTGGGCAGTATCTTACACTACTGGATCTGGTATTGATTTGATTGGGCTGATGAACCCTGCAGTGGCTGTTCCTTTAAGTTCACGTCGGGCGCTAGCTTCGCGGAACAGGCTACAGCTTTATTGGCCAATAGCCACGTTAGGGTCGCGATTATGCCAAGCGCAGCTGACGGAACGTCCTTGCGAGTCCGAGTATGGAAGATCTTGTGTTCCATCAACCTCTTCCAAAACGGCCATTCACCTCTCGACCTCTTTCTTCAAGGGGAAGAAGTCGACCTCACAAGACGCAGACTGAATTCAGATTACGGAAAGTCGAAGTGCGCGCACCTAAGGAAGTTCGAGCAGGGCGACCGGCTAATTTTGAATAGCGGCGCAATGTCAAATCCCGATCATTTTCGCGTCGTTATCGTGGGAGGCGGTGTGGCCGGGCTCACGCTGGCCAACGCGCTCGAGGTCTGCCAACACCCGCCGTCTCAGCAAGTCATAGTTGGCTAACAAGTAACCAACTGGCAGCAATACGGCATCGACTATGTCCTGCTGGAGCGCCGCGGGGAAGTAGCTCCGCAAGTCGGAGCCTCCATCGGCCTGCTCGTATCTGCCGCCCGTGTGAGTGCGATCTGCGACTGAGCAGGCAGCCAACCGCACGGCCGTGGCGCTGATGTCTCGTCTGTTATGCTGTATCCAGATCTTCGACCAACTCGGCGTGTGGGATAAGATCGTCAAGGAAATGGTAAGGCTACGAACCCACTGCTCCCTCGCTGTCATCAGTCTCACACAAGCCATCCCAGGAGATCCTCAGTGTCTTTTATAACCGAAACAGCAAAGGCCAACCCATCTCTCCGCCAGATTTCAGCCCACACCTGTTCCGTGCACGGTAAGAGCACTCGCGCGTTGCCATGTCAAATTCAAACACGCATGCTCACACCCCGTATGCAGGACGGGCTATTCGGGCTGTTGGGGCGAACGCCAGATTCTGCTGCGAGTCCTCCACGAGAATCTGAAGGACCGCAGCAAGATCCTCGTCAACAAAGACATCATCGACATCCGACACGATGCCGACGGCGTCAGCGCTGTCTGCGGTGACGGCTCGTCATTCCGCGGCGATATCCTGGTTGGCGCGGACGGCGTATACAGCAAGACGCGCACCAAGATATGGGAGCTCGCCGAGCCTGCCAATCCCGCTCTCATCAAAGCTGAGAAAGACTGTGAGTCTCAACCACACCCCGGGCCTAGCCCCTCACCCTCGCATCCTCCCTCCCCAGCTCACTGTCGCCAGCCATGATTTGCGAGTATAACTGCCTCTTCGGCATTGCCAAGGGTGTCCCGTGTCCCCAGATCGCGCCCGGGGATGTGCACGTATCTTTCAACCAGGGCCGCTGCTGTCTGATGGTCGTATCCGAAGGGGGCAAGGTATATTGGTTCGCCCAGGAGCGCTTGCCCGAGACCTACCGTCTCGGCAACATCCCGCGGTATACCGACGATGACGCCCGGGCCTTCGTTGCCCGGCACGGCGACATAACCATGATTCCGGCCCCCAACGGGCTCACGGTCGCCGACCTCTGGCAAAAGACGGTATCGTTCCGGCTGGTCGCCATCGAGGAGGCCAACTTCAAGCTCTGGCATTGGGGCCGCATCGCCTGCGTGGGCGACAGCGCCCACAAGGCGACGCCCAACCTCGGTGTCGGCGGGAACTCGGCCATCGAGAGTGCCGCAGCGATTGCTAACGGGATCAAGCGCCTGGTCGACACGTGCAACACCGCTGGCCGCCGTCCAACGCAGCAAGAGGTCGAGCGCATGTTGGACGAATACCAGAAGAAGCGCGAGGTGCGGGCCGAGGCGGTGGTCAATTCCTCAGGACAGCTCGCCCGTGCCCACAACATGCACGGCCTGGTCGGCCAAATCTTTGTGAAGTTTATAGTTCCCAACCTGGCCGAATTCCTCACAGAGATGTTTAGCGCCGTCTCGATCGGCGCCGTCAAGCTCGACTTCCTCCCCCTGCCCATGCTATCCCTCACCGGCACGCGTCCATTCAACCCAAGCCAGGGCTACGGCCTGCAAGAGAGCAAGCTGAAGCGCATGCTCTTGGCGCTGCCCCTGCTCTTCCTCTCCTTCGCTGCCGTCTATGTCATGAACATCACGCCGGTAATGGACGAGACCATGGCGCTCCGAGACGCTGGCAAGGTCGACCTCGGCACCGGAACAACCATCCCCATCCTGCGCAGCCTCTACGGCCTCCGCGACTTCGACGACTTCGTCGCCCTCGTCAACACCTTCTTCTTCCCCACCGTGTACGGCACCGACCCGGTCTCGCGCCGGCAGATCATCTCCTTCCTGACCGACGGCACCGTCCTCTTGACCATCTGGATGTTCGAGTCCGTCCGCCGCGCAAACATGATCACTCCCATGGTCTTGTCAGTATCCCATCCTTTCCTTTCTCACACCCTCTCACTAACCCACCTCAGACCCAACCTCTTCACCGCCCTAGGCCAGCTCTTCGGCATCGGCGTCATGGCGCCGCTCTACTGCTTCCTGCACTACGTCTTCTCCCCGGTCGAGAAATTCTCGTCCCTCGACCAGCGGCTGACCTGCGTGCGCTGGTCGCGCGCCGCCCTGCCCGCCGTGCTGCTGGCCTACACCCTCCCGTTCTATGCCACCATGGCCTGGCCCGATCTGCCGTTCCGCCAGGTGCTGCTGTTCGTCTGGCAGCTGTACCCGCTGTGGCTGTCCCTGGCGGCCTGGGTCATCTCGAGGGGGTTCCGCGACACCACGGCCAAGGATAAGCTGTATAATGTCAAGCAGGACCTGCCGGTCATGAGGGTCTATGTCCTGGCGGCGAGTGCGCTGGCGGCGGGCATGTGGTGGTGGGCTGGCTTTGCGAGCGGATTCGGTCTGCGGGAGGTGTTTGTGCCGGTTGCGCTGCCGAGGAACATGTCTTCGTTTGCTGACTTCACGCGCGAGTTTCTGAAGTGGGATGCGACGTTTGGTTTTTCGGCGCATCTGGTGTGGATGGGTTATTTGTTCTGGGACCTTTCGGCGGCGGGTATGTTGAGGGAGGGTTGGCTGACGGCGGTGGGCTTGGGCTTGGTCAGTGTGGTGACTCTTGGGCCCGGCGTGACATTGGGCCTGGGGTGGCTCTGGAGAGAGCATATCCTGGCGACGAGGAGGCACAAGGACGCCTTGACGCCCGAGAGTGTTGCGAGGCTGCACGCTCCCGGGGTCAGGCCTTAGAGCCTGTTGGCCAAGCTTGTCCGAGATACGGTCGGGTGCCTTACGCAGTTGCCTGGTTATATAGAAACGAGGCGTCTTTGGACAAGGTGAACGGGAGCTAAAACGTAGAAGCCAAGATGAATTTACTATCCGGAGTTCATACCGGTATATGTACTACATATACTACAATAAGAAGACGAGATGCTATTGCCCCATTAAAGGTCCTACGCAATGTTTATAGAATGTTATTGCCTCGCGGGTAACGATACTTACCATAGTAGACCTGAATACTATCGTCTGGTGGTAACCTCCGTCTTCTCCTTCCTTTTCACTGCTGTGACTGTCGTTGTTCTTATTGAGTTGGTTCTTGAGGTAGTATTGGTCTTTTTTGTTTTTTTGGCCCCGCTTATTTCTGATTCTTATATCATCATGATTTCTCCCTTTCCCATTTCGTGCTTTTGTCTCTTTCCCCCTCCGCTTTCCTTCTCTACTTCCTCCCCTTGCTGGAGCCCCTTCCGACGGTCACCTTGGCGATTCCTCGATTGGTGGATCATCTAAGCTCAGCATGCGCCCAGCTTCACCGTTTCACGGAAGGAGATGCTCCATGATGCCTAGTGCGGCTCCCAAAACTGCACCCCAAGACGTTGAACGGGTTTAAGTCGTCTCCACGCTTGCGGTGACAGCCAGCATGCTGCGACATCGCCAAGCCGTGGATCTCCCTAGCCGCGCGCTCCTTCATTGCGGACCTGTTCCGTGCTTCCTCTTGCAGTATTCTCACCGCGCGCAAGCATCGGATAAGTCTCCAGAACCAGACTCGGACACGAGTTGGTTGTCCGCCGCCAGGGTTGAACTCCACGAGTCGTCATTCCGGCATGGAATCCATGGATGTTTCCAAGTTTCGATCGGAAATTCGGGACGCTGGCAGCAGCCTGCGGGGACAGTACCCTTTGGGGGATATAAGTACAAACTTCGTCTGAACCCTGAGAGCTATTAGCCAAACGTCGACGGTTGTCTTTACCTGTACGGACCCTCTTGTCATCTGTAGCCTTCTGTACCGAGTCGCGACAATGAAGACCCTTACCGCGCTCCTGGCCTCCGTTGGCCTGGTCGCCGCCCACGGCTATGTCGACAACGCCACTATCGGCGGGCAGTTCTACCAGGTGAATATACTCATGGATGTCTTTGTTTCACATGCGCGATACTAACAGCACTACGGCACTAGTTCTACCAGGTGCGCTCGCTACCAACCGACTGGTTCTCTGGTTCCGTCTCGGCAGATCACTTACACATTGGTTTTAGCCTTACATGGACCCGTACATGGGGACCAAGGTAAATAACTTTCAACTCTGTCATAACCATGAAGCCTCCGAGACACTGACGTCGATGCGCAGCCCGACAGAATCTCGCGGTCCATCCCCGGCAACGGCCCCGTCGAAGACGTGACCTCGATCGACGTGCAGTGCAATGCCGGCGCGACCCCGGCCAAGCTGCACGCCACCGCCGCCGCCGGCTCGACCGTGACCCTCCGCTGGACGCTCTGGCCCGACTCCCACATGGGGCCGGTCATCACCTACATGGCGCGCTGCCCGGACACGGGCTGCCAGGACTGGAACCCGGGCACGTCGGCCGTGTGGTTCAAGATCAAGGAGGGCGGCCGCGACGGCACCTCCAACAACTGGGCCGCCGTATGATTTCCCCCCCCTTTTTTTTTCCTTGACCCCTTACACTACCTAGGCAATGATTATTGACACCTCGGCTGTACAAATAGACCCCCCTGATGAAAGCCCCGGCAACCTACGAATACACCATCCCGTCCTGCCTCAAGAAGGGCTTCTACCTCGTCCGCCACGAGATCATTGCCCTGCACGCGGCCTACCAGTACCCCGGCGCCCAGTTCTACCCGGGCTGCCACCAGCTGAACGTGACGGGCGGTGGGTCCACGGTGCCATCGAGCCTGGTGGCCTTCCCCGGCGCGTACAAGGGGTCGGATCCGGGCATTACCTACGATGCGTACAAGGGTGAGTTTTCTTTTCTCTCCGCTTCGTGTTCTTTTCCCGGCCTTTCAAGATAAGTTGGTGGAGGCCAGAAGTGGAAGGGCTGCTGACTTGGCGTTTGATTACAGCGCAAACGTATACCATCCCGGGCCCGAAGGTGTTTACCTGCTGAGAGATGTTGGAAGGTCATTGACTTGTGGGGGAGGAAGGAGCAAGCAGGGTGGGCTTGGATGGGTTGAGAGGAGCTGGGCCCTTAGTGAGCTAAGGGGTGACTTTGTTTCGTGTCTATAGCTTGATCACTTCGACTTCTCTGCACATATTTTCAGTCTAGTACATACATACATGAGTATGCAGCCAATGCACTCCCGCGAAGGCCGCCGTTGAAACCAGTCTTCCTAACGGCAAATGCACAAGCTAATCAGCCTACCGACATAACCACGAGGAAACGACGAACACAAACAATTCGATACGCTCTTGGAACCTGAGCAATCCCACCACAACAGCGCTCGCTCACTTCAACAACTTCTGCCTCTCCTCCTCCCTCAACACCCTCTCCAACTCCGGCATCCCAATCATGCGATACAAGACAAAGTCCAGCAGCCACTCGCCGAACCAGGTCGCCCACCACGTCCTGCCCGCCATGCCGCCCGCCCATAACCAGTCGGGCCTCCCGAACCAAGCCCGGAACAGCAGCGGCCACTCCGGCGCCAGCGCCTTACCCACCAGTTTCCTCGCATACTCCTTGGTATCCACCGTCGCCGTATTCTGGCTAAACGTCAACCTTCTCTCAAACAGGCCCCTGACCCGCTGGTAGAGGCTGCCCTCGGGCAGGGTGCGGTGAACCTTGCTGGCGATCTGCGAGCGGACGGTGCCGGTCATGGCGACCATGACGCGCACGCCAAAGGGCTTGAGTTCGAGGCGCAGCGTGCGCGAGTAGGCGGCGACGGCGGCCTTGGTGGCGCAGTAGACGGAGCCGAAGACGTAAGGGGTGATGGCGGCCAGCGAGGCGATGTTGATGATCAGGCCCCTCGCGGCGATCAGCAGGTCGGCGAAGCCCGCGCACATGGCCATCACGCCGAACACGTTGGTCTCGAAGGTCTCGCGCACGTCGGCCATGTCGATGTCGGTGGCGGGGTGCGTGTGTGTGCGGCCGCTGGACGGTTTGGGGTGTTAGTCCTTACTTACTTAGGTGGTGGATGCCAGATGGATTCGAAGGGAAGGGAACGGACGCATTGTTGACGAGAATGTCCAGCTTGCCGCCGGTGAGCTTGGAGACCTCGTCATGGCAGGTCTTGATGCTGTCCGCCTTGGTGACATCTAAGGCCAGGGTGGTCATGCTGAGGGCCGCCATCTCAGATAGAACTGCCGGGTTCCGGGCCGTCGCGATGACATGCAGGCCTAATACTCGGTGTTAGAGCGGTAACATCTAGAGTTGCGCATTTGACGTAAGACGTACCCTTGGCGTGGAATTCTATGGCTAGGGCATGACCAATGCCACCCGGGGTGCACCTAAGGTGAGACTCAGTCAGCGTAATCCTTGGCGACTGCGAATTGCACAACGGGAACTGTACCCGGTGATAAGCACTGTCTTTTGGCCCGGCTGAGGACCCATCTTGGTTACCACAACGTTCAGCGTCAAAAGGCGTAGACAGATGCGCTTGATCGCAGCGACAGATTGGTGTTTGAAGAGCTGAGGTTTGAACCGAGTTCGTTCACAGGGCCCACTTCTTTCTGCCGAGGCATGATGCATCTCTTTCAAATGTAAGGGTTAGGGCTGCTTAAGGTAAAGCCATACTCTTCGACTCTGGGTTAATAAGAGCGGAGGGGGTGCTCAACAAGCTTTGATTGAGGGTTCCCTTATCAGCACCGAGGAATGTGATCCCGATTAAAAGGAATAATAACCAATTGCCATCGAGAGCCCTGCTTAGAGACAGCAACGTACGTCAACTTGTCTCGCAAAGAGGTCGGGAGAGGCTGGGGTTACGGTTGCGCTCCACTTGAACCCCTGTCTGAGCCTTCGAGGACTGGAGTCAGGACAGCAAGTCAATACTCATGTTGAGATATTCTTGTTGGAGCGGTTCTCTCATAAGTTGTTGCCAACGGTGCTACACCCTCTCCAACGGCATGGGTCTCATGCAGTTGGGCCTCTGTGTGACTGTTCGCTTTGCGAGTCCCCGAGGGCTCTCCTGCTACGGATAACGCACAGGCTGGGCCACGGGGCTTTTCCAATTCCGTAAGCTGTGATGGAGAGGTGCTCAGCCTGCGGAGCATGTGCGGAGGCTTGTTGTCTATGCGCGCCATACTGTTGCCGTCCCCGTTCATATTCCAAATGCTGTCTCGGTGTCAGATATGCGCCCCCGGATAGGCGAATGTCCGCGACTCGCAAGCGGTAGTGAGGGAAGCCGGAACTGAGGGACTGAGGTACGGGCAGGCCCTGCCAAGAGGCTCAAGATGATGACTGGCTCAGCTTGGCCCCGGTTCCTGGCATCACAGCCGCACACTGACTGCTGCCAAGATGGGGGATCTTGTGTTGCCTCAGTCCAGTGCTGCGGCTCGTCTAGGACGACCTGAAACTTCCACAAGACATCATCAGTTGCGCTTGTGCAAAGGCGCTGCTGGTCCCTCAAGAACTACTTGCTCGCCGAATGGAAAAAATGAGTTGGGAAATGTGTTATATATATGGCTATGCCTGGATTGTGAGAGCCGTGGTGAATGAAATCCACTACTACAATTGGGTTGGGTCAGCAGGAGGAGGCGTCATCGTGACCCTCCAGTCCCAATCTGACAAAGGATGGATCTCTCTTTGCATAAGACATGGCTGATACAGCTTGATCTCAGGTATAGCTGGGACATTCAAAGGCGAAGTTGGCCCGCGGGACACTCCGCTCTCAACGAGCGGATTACCAGGCGTTAGACCTTGGGCCTTGGGTGTTGTTGGCTGCCGATGAAGCAAATCTTCTGCATCAAGCTGCGGGGTTGGGGGCCGTTTTGTTGTGGGGTCTTGCTTGGCAGGAGAGGGACCAGTTGGTGCTGTTTTTGGGATGTGGATGCAGTGAAGCGTCTGTGCCGCAGATGCCTTCCTTCCGGAGACTTTTCGGTCTCAGGCACCAACAGACAGAGCACACAGTCCCAGGACCGGGTTTTTTCTTGGTTGGGCCCGGCCCGCGTGCCGCGTTTCATGGCGAGATGGCATGCAGAGATCTGCCTTGCTTCCCGCGGACCCCCCGGCGTCCGGGACGGATGTATGCTAAGCGCATGATGCTTTGCCTCTCTCCGGGTGAAGGATGAAGATGAGTATGAAGATGGGCTGCGGCATAATAGAGCGCTACACGACTGTCACATCTCCCGAGCGAACTTGGCCCCGATCGTCGCGCGAGATCTTAAAGCAGATCTTAGCCGTTCGTCGGCGGCTTCTGGGATCATGATCGCCTCACATCTGGCCGAGCCAACTGGCTGACGGTATTCGTAATCGCCGCCCGGGCTAGCTGGAGATGTCAGCTCCAACTGCAGTCCATGGCGGCACGGCGCCGCTAGCTGCACTAACATCCGTATTTACGCCACCGTGCTCCCCCACATGGCTCCTGACGGCCACCAGCCTGCCTTCGCAGTACCCTGCATTTCCGACAACGGGCCCAACATCGTGCGACCCGCCTTCCTGGCGGACCAACATCGCCAGAGCTGGCTTTCACTACTACTCGCCTGCCATCTGTCCCCGCGGCTTTGTTGTCGGTCCCAGCTGTGGTTTGACCAAAACTCGAACGGCCGAGGGGTTTCCTGCCGTTGCCTCTGGAGAGACTGTTGTGTACTGCGTGCCCATCGGATTGACCTGTACCACAGACACTTCTGACTTCCGCGGTGGCGTATGGGGTTTTGCGCGTGATGCGACGACATTCGGAGCACTTGTCACAGTCGGACCGGCACTCCAGATTCGCTGGGTGGAGGCAGACCTCACCATGCTCGAAACACACCCTCTGACCCCGGGCCTAAAGCTGGCCAGAACCGAGTCGGGATCCAAAGCTACCGCCGTCAGCTCGGCAAGAGCGATAACCAAGGGGCCAGAGACACGACCAACGGCCAGCTCGTCCTCCACAGCAACTCTGATCACAGACACCGATACTGGGCCAGAAAATTCCCTCACCCTGATTTGGGGGACACCAGATCCCACCGCAAGTCTCGGCGCATCGAATACTGCATCGAGCAACTCCGATGGCAGGGGAGGACTCGGAAAGCTGGACCGCGGAACAAGCATCGTTGTCATCGTCGTGGTGACCGTCGTTGCGGGAATCGCTCTTTGGACCGCGGCATTCCTCCTAATCCGGCGGTATAAGAGGAGAGCGGGGAAACGGAACGGGCGCTCCAGGAAGAAGGGCGATGAGGCCGGCCCAGACCAAGGAGGCCGGGACACAAAAGCGAACTCCGGGATTCCGAAATCGACCGCCAGCCCGGATTCGACGCCCGAGCTCGACTCCGGATCCCCAGCGATCGGCAGCACGCCAAATCCGGCCGAGCTCGAAGGTGACATGCTCATTCAACCCCCAGTAAAGCCATGGGTAAACCAGACTTCGTGGCTTAAGGCCCCTTCCCAGTATCGTCCCCAGCAGTCCCCAACGCACTTAGCGAAGTCGACGCGTCGGACGGTCCGAGAATCATTCGGCGAGAAGGTCAACGATCCAGCTGCGGCATTGGGCAGGCTAAAAATACCGAATCCGCTCTCTGCGGGCCGGCCGTCGCCGCATTCACCGAGTCCAAGGGCAGGGAACTTCTGGAGACTGGCACGGAGTCCGAGGAGTCCATCGGCGGCGGCGGGAGGAAGCCTGAGCGCGCAATTGCCCAAGCCATCGCCAAGGTCCGTACCGAGCGGAAACGCGTCGAGGGCAAGCACACCAGGGCGGGCACAGCCGGGTTGGCAAGACGGTTCAGAGAGCACACAGCGTGATGCACTGCCGTGAAACACACAACCATCTATTCGGTGAGAAATGAAGTGAAGGATGAGTGGCCAGCTTTGTCTTGGCGAGAGACCAAACCAAACCAAACCAATAAGTGCGCAGCGATAAGCCGTGCCCCGCCCGGCTGCAGAACACCCCGCCTCCGACGACATCACCGGGCCAGCACACAGCACTTGCCACTTTCTGCATGATGAGATCGACGAGACAGAGGACCGTCGGGCCCGGGAACTGACGACATTCACTCGGAGGTTTTCACCCGTATCCTTAACCTACCAGTTCCCTTGTGTATTATCAACCCAACGTCACTTCCAAAGTGAAGCGGCAAGCCTACCATGTAAATTACCTGTCTCCCTTAACAACAACGGCCTTCAACGACCCAACCCAGAATCCACCACGATGTCCGCGACGGCAGATAACGACCTCTCCGCCTCGCTCCTCTCCTCCTCCAAAGCAACGGACCCTCCCCGTCAAAGCAACAACCCAACAACCGGCGCCAAGAACTGTGCCACGGCAGACCCCTCGAAATCAGGGGCAGCAGCAGAGCGTGCAATGGCGTGGAAGCCAGCGCTGGACCGCCGCCAGAGCTGGTCGTCGCAGGAGTGGAAGCACGACGTGCAGACG
The DNA here is from genome assembly GCA_033296875.1 of Achaetomium macrosporum. Classification (NCBI taxonomy): domain Eukaryota; kingdom Fungi; phylum Ascomycota; class Sordariomycetes; order Sordariales; family Chaetomiaceae; genus Achaetomium; species Achaetomium macrosporum. The sequence continues at coordinate 66,454 of MU860076.1, forward strand.
CGGCAGTACGTCCTCGGCCGCGGGGCCGGGGGCGGGTTCTCCGAGGCTTGAAAGGATGAGACATGGCGAGATGCTATCTATCTATCTATCTATCCATCCTGTCTCTTGTGGTTGTGCTGAGAGCTGTTTTCTTTTCCGCTTTTATCATTCTGGGTTCGAGGTTTCTTTCCTTTTCTTGTTTTTATAGCTTGGGGGTTATTCGGAGCTGTTTCATCCGTGGAGGGAGGAGGTAAATGGGCAGCGACTTCGAGCGAGCACTCCCTTTCGTACAGGCGTCCTGTCACGATGCTCATACATCGAGTTCCAAGTTCTCTATTTGTGTTACTGCCGCGCTGGGTAACTGGATGGGAGGAAACCACGCTGGCAAATGACTGAACGAGGCCTCTCTCCTTTGTCATTGAAGGATTTCGGGCGGAAGTCAAAAATGCAGGCTCTCTACAACCGACGCTGTTTTCATGATGCTATTGTCGGAAGGGAGTGTTAGGTGGATGGTAGCTTTAGCGAAATGGAAGGACATGCAAAAGGTATGACTACGATCATTAACCGACCCAACCAACTGGATAGAGGTGAGAGCCACAGGAGATGTTTAGATGCATCATCGGTTCTGGTTACGCAATCTCTTCATAGCATGTCCTACCCGGGATTCGCAGCAGATGTGTAATGAGAGTCCAAAGGAGAGAAGGCTGAAAGGTTGATATACACTCTATGAGTGGAACTTTTAAGGCTCAGCCTAGTTGACAAGCCAAAGAGTGAACAGAACCCAGACCTGCAGCCCATGGTATGTGCAATCTGATAAAGCCATGTATAAACGAGAGTGCAATGCCAGAGTGCCTTCCTAACCGAAAATCCAATGCCCTTGAGTATCTTATGCCAATGCTCCGCTGTTGCCTTGTGTTACGCCCACTACCGGGAAACTCCAAAGGCAAGCCTCCCAACCGAACAGAAAAAAAGGAAAACAGAGCTGTGCAACCTCTGAAGACAACATGTAAAAGCCTCATCCACGCACCTAAAATCCCTTAGGCCCATTCCCATCCGAACCACCAGTCTTGAAATACTCACTCACCACTCCGACAGAGTATGTAATCCCCGCCAGCCAAGCCGCTCCCACGATGACCTTCTTCGGGAAACTCCTCTTCCCCGCCCCATCCGCCCGAGCCTTCTTCTCAACCCAGGGTGAGTCCTGCCGAGGCACCTCAGACTCAGATCGGGCTGTCGTTTCCGGAGGCAGATCGTAGTTGACAAAGCCCGTGGGACTGGCGAATCTGCCTGCCGCAACGGTATATTCACCCCGCCCGCCGGTCATGTCAATTGGGTTGACAGCGGTGGGCGCGGAGGCCCGCTGCGGCTCGGGAACTGCGTCCCGCACCTTGCGGAAGATGAGTACGTCACCGCTGCCGGAAACAATTTCGAAGCCCTCGGCTTGGAGCGGAGCAAAGTGAGGGAAGAACTTGGCCGGGTTCGAGATGCGGAGGAGAACCTCGGCAGGAGTCAGGGGTGCAGCACTGTCGGGAACAGTCGAAGTCGTCTCGGCAATTTCGATGCACTGCACTGTCGGGTTGTAGACGAGGATTTTGTAGAGAGCTGGCTCGCTGGGGCTGGCCGGCTCAGGAGATGGTGTGGTAACTGTGTCTGAGGCTTTCGCTGTTGCCTTCGGCTGGGTAAGTCGTTCCAATGCTGGTTGCACAGTGCCTTCGGATTCCTTTTGCTCTGGCGACAATAGGGAGGAGATCACTTCCGGAGTTTCGGCGACCCAAGACTTTGAGAAATCCTCGGGGAAGTCTTGCACATAGTTCCCTGTCAGGCTGTGGTTAACGGTTTGCGTCTCGGCAGGTTGTCCATCCGGCTCATTCCATCTCACAGCTTGGTATTTTTGCAGCTCCGCTGGGTTATAGTGCCCATACGCCGAGGAAGATTCGGCAGACCCATGTGGCTCGTCAAGTTTGACTGCCCTGTACGCCTCAAGTTCACGGGCATCTTGACTCTCCTGGCTCTTGCGACTCAAAAGTTGACCTTCGGCATCCTCGTAGCTGAAGGCCTCGTGGTTGGCGAGGTCCTCGGCCTCCTTTGCAGCAAGCCTGGCAGCGTCGGCCTCAGCAGCATATTTCCCGTCCGGCTCATTGCTTCGGAAGGCTTGATACTTCTCAATCTCGGCTGGCTCCGCATTGGCAGGGGCGCTGCTCGCAGCGTACTTGCCGTCGGGCTCATGGCTTCGAAACGGCTTATACTGAGCCAGTTCTGCCATATCGAGCTCCGGTTCCAGATAGGAAGCAGCATACTTCCCATCAGGCTCGTGACTGAAGAAAGGGGTGCGATACTTCGCCAGCTCCCCCCGATCCGATGTTGGTTCAACGTGATTGACAGCGTACTTGCCATCGGGTTCGTGACTGAGGAAGGGTTTGCGGTACGCTGCCAGCTCTGCCTTGTCGGGGGTTTCTATGTAGATGGCAGCATACTTGCCGTCCGGTTCATGGCTGAGCAACGGCCCGTACTTGCTCAGCTCTTCCGGGTCCACGGGAGACTCGCACTCCAGCTTGTACTTGCCATCTGGCTCATGGGCTTTGACGGGGCCGTATTTCCCTAATTCTTCGAGTGTTGGGCTGAGCTGCTCATCTGACAATTTGCTGTCGGGCTCTGAACGATGGATCCACGACTCCAGCATCGACGCAGCTGATGCCGGTGCGATCGGCTCATTTTGGTGCCACCGAACGTCCTTGTGTTCCGAGCTCAACGCGTGCAGGAGACTAGAGTGAGGCGCGTCTTGGCTCCCAATTACCGGCGGTTTGCTCAGGCTGTTTGCGTCGGAAGCCTCGGTGTAGCTGGCAGCATACTTGCCGTCAGGCTCATGGCTGAGGAAAGGCCCGTACTTGCTCAGCTCCGCCTCCGGCGGCGGCCCGTCATGGAAGATCGGGGTTCCCTCAACATCGGGGGCCATGAAGGATGTGAATTGGGGTGTGTACGACTTGAGGCTCGGGACCTGAGTCTCTTCGTTGTCCGGGCTTGGGTAAGTATTCTCCAACGGCTTCTTGAGCACCTTGCGATTCGTGATGGGATCAATGACATAGTCGGTGCTGGGATCCGTATGGGAGGACTGCGAGGTGGCTCGGGTGGTGCTTCGGTGGCCGTTTCTCTTCGCTTGCGGACCTTCCTTATCGCCGAAGATGAGATGCTCCAACGGCGCCCTCTCCGTGTCTTCGATGTTCTGGCCCGGCCTGACACCGTCTGGGTTATTTGGGGTTCTTCTGGGAGAAGCGTGCGTGGTTGTATCCGGTTCGGGAGTCCGGCCGTCCTTATGTTTGTTGGGCCAGTAATTGTGCTTGTTCCACGACGGCCGCCAATTGAGGTTCTCGCAGTACTTGTATGCGAGTTTCTGCCCCTGGCGGTAAATGTCCCGGTCCATGTAGGAGAGGCAAATGCGGCTAAACCGGTAGCATCTTGTGTGCTGCCGGTGGTGGACGACAGCCCCGGCTCCGAATGGGTTATGGACCCCGGGATGAATGGCTCTGGCGCACCGCCCGCGACGGGCAAAAGTGGAGGCAACGGTCAACGACATTGCGATCGGTGGGTCGGGATATGCACCGGGAACATGCTACTCGAGCGGCGTATGGCTACCTGGTGTTCTTCATCCGTGTCAGAGGGTGAGGGTCGGAGTGAAGCTGAAATACGGAGCTAGAGGAGGTATTGGGCAAGGTCGGAACGCAACTTCGCGGCCAGCGTTCAAACTCACATGATAAAAACCATTAATGGCCAAGACTGATGTCATCAGGGAGCGAGCTCTCAAATGACGAGGGCGTGCAAGAGATCAAGACAGCGACTGAGTGGTGTGTTGAGAATTGCAGGATGATGAACAGGCGGGTAAAAGGACATGCGGCAGTATTTGTGCATTTCGGGAGGACTCACGATGCCTCAGGTCTGAAGGAAGGGATCGTGGGACTTGGAACTGCCACTCTGCGTGACCCAGGAAGTGATCGTCACTCCGAGCATGCAGTGGGCCGACTGGGCGAGCCAACTGCTGACTTGATTCGACGGTTTCGGCTATGACGGCCCTGAACTTCCTGAAGACCCTGAGGCCGGTGGACCCTCTCCGCGTGCGAGCCACTGACGTTACAGAGCGCCTGCCGTAGCGTGCGGGGTAGTGGGAAGGCGGAAACGAATTGACATGCGAAATTGAGGACAGGATCGTTCACGATGCATCGGAGCGAACGGAAGGAGAAGTTGCCAACAGAGACCGCAGCCCTGGGGACTCTGTTTTCGAGTCCCTTTCCATTCTCTGTGTTGGTCCGGGGACAACTTAAACGGCCCAGTCGGCTGTCTGACGATGCGGCCATGGAACTGGAACGCGGGGCATTGGACCCTTAAATGGAACCGAATACACGGCCCACTACCCAGATGGAAGTCAAACTGGGGACCCGGGAGACTCAACGGACCGCAAACAAGCAAGTGCAGAGTTTCTTGTGTGGTCGGCTATGCTACGGACATAGGAACCCATCGGGCTGCGCTGCCGTCAACATGAGAGACAGGAAACGAGACGCTTGGTTTCGGGCCGTTGGTTGCTTGTGCTTGGTCGAGTGGGAAGGTGCAACCCTTGGGGTGGAGAAGCATTCTGGGCACTGGGATTCTTCTTCCTGCAACAGCTTTTACTATCACCAGTCTGGGCCTGGCGCCCCAGTTCATCATCAATTGAACCCTCTGCTTGCGAGAGACTGGAAAGGTAGGGACCGTCACGGTATGCCAAGCCTCTCTGCTCCACCATGATGTCATTCTTGCCCTGTTCTTCAAGAAGCCGGGCGGGCCCGGGCAAAAACGACGGTGATGCGATTATCCGATTCCGAGCAGCAGATTCTCAACCCCTGAATCTGTTTGGAGAACAAGTGGACAATTGGACAACTTTGAAGTTGGGCCCTCTCTCGAGGATGATTGGAGTACTGATACCATTCACAGAGGAGATCAGGAAACCGGATCTGGGTAATCGACTGGTACTGCATGCACCCATCTGTTGGTGGCGGCGTATTGCCGTGTCGGGCCGTATGCCTCTGACACATCTCGATGTAAATTACGGCCCTGAAACTGGTGAGCTTCGAGTGCCCCGCATCACGTGCGGTATTTTGATAGCTCGAGCAAACTTGCCCCACCAAAGCATGCCTTGCCGGAACAGTCACGCCGGATTGTTTTGACATACGGTATTGCGAATTTGCGACAGCGACAGTAAGAATACTTGGAGCCTCTTGCACTGAAGTCCCTAAGGTAGTTGGCTTGAATTTGATCCATTCCACCAAGTGGCCCGCATGCTCCATTCTGCACCGCATTGGCACAGAATCCAGCCCTGAGAAGGGTTCTTCGTGGCGAGGCACGGCTGATATCTATTCGATCAATGGACCTTTCCGCTGCGGACTTCTGCCTCCTCCGTCTGTCCTGGCCCTGGTGTCTGTCATTATCTCCCCTTCCTCTCGCGTCTATGATACAAGTGCCGTACTAACCAGACGCTGTTGCCAAACAGAGTCTCCGTCTGGCCCGTCCACCTGCTTGCCGTCAGTTCACTAGCGCCCACTGGATAACCTACGAGTAGCAACAATGTTTCCGAAAAGCAGTACGAAAGGGCCGAAGGGAGGTGCCTTCGGCGGCTTCGCGACCTCTTCGACCACTCTCTCATACCTCACTCCTCCGCCCGACTTCTCCGGCATCCCGCAAGAGGTGGTGGTGCCTTTCAAGAACCTGTTGAAGAAGGACAACACAACCAAAGAGAAGGCGCTACAGGATATTCTTGCGTATATCCAGGGTCTTGGATCCGACGGGCAAGCACCCGATGAGCCAGTAATAGACGCTTATGTCCGTCAACGCGCGCGACCTCCCAGTCAATGCCCGGAGGCGCTGCTAACCGTGGCGTGCCCCGCAGGTCGAGCTGTATCCCAGGCTGTCAATCGACGACTCCGCCCGGGTCCGTGAGCTCTCTCATCAGCTTCTCTTCCACCTCCTCAATGCGGCGAAGAAGCGCATGGCGAAGCACCTCCCATCCTTCGTCGGCGCGTGGCTTGCTGGAACCTTTGACAGAGACAAGCGCGTGGCACGGGCTGCTAGCGATGCGTTGGCTTCATTTCTGCAGACGAAAGAGAAGGAAGAAGCGTTCTGGAAGGCCGTGCAGACCCGCGCACTCGACTTCGCGATCGAGGCCATCCAGGAAACGCCGGGCACCCTCAGCGACGAGAGGTCAACGACAAAAGAAGATTCCGAGGCGAAATACCATCGGGTTGTCGGCGCCAGTTTGTCTCTGGCCTTCAATCTGGTGAACAAAGGGGACATTGGGGCTCTCTCGGATGGCTTAGACCGCTATCTTGGGGTAGACGCAATATGGACCATGTCGAAAGCTGACGATTGGTTTGTGAGAAAGGCATTCTATCGGTTCCTGAACGTCCTCCGCGATGCCAAACCCGAGGTGCTAGAGCCACGGCTGCAACAGGTTGGCAAAGCGCTTGTTGCCGACGGTTTGAGGAACAGCCAGACTGGTTCAGCAACCGACCTGCTGAAGGTTTTGGCGTCTCTAACAAGACAGTTCCCCCAGGTGTGGGGCACTCAGAAGCACCCGCTGCAGCGGCTACAGACATTTGTCTCTCAAGGCTCTCAGGGCGGTGCGGAAGAGTACTGGCGGTCTTTGGATGAGCTACTCCAAACGCTGCCCGACAAGATGCCCCCGGTCGATGTCGTGTCGAACTTCCTGGGTGCGGTGCGGAAAGGGGTTGCCGACAGACTCGAATCACACACCGGTCGACATCAAGCTTTCCAGACCTACGCACGGGTCTTCGAGCTCTTCCTTGGACATGTACCCCTGAGTACGCCATTCCTCGAGGGGAATCTCAGCAACCTCACACGGCAGTATCTCCACCCCAATCCCGAATTAGTACCTCTGCCATCACCACAGCGGCCTGAATTCCTTGCAGAAGCTTGGATGAGCGTGGCTAAACATTCGGAGGACGAGACTCGTAAAGCGGTGGCCGAAGAGTGGCAGAAGCTGGGAAGCGAATTCCTTTTGCGAATGTCCAACTCTTTGCCCGAGGTTTCTGAAGGCTACAAGAAGTCCCAAAACGCGATTGCCTCGGAAGGGGAGCGTTGGTTCGCACTCGTGGCAAATACGATCTCGCGGGCAGGTGACAGAAGTTCGTCAATGCTAGGTGTGATCACAGCATCCTCGAAGGAGGTCTTGGCAGGGGCCCTCGATCTTCTAACGAAGAGGAACTTTAAGCCGTTCGGTGCCGCCTCTGTTATCCGGTCAGCTTCCAGACACTATCCTGTCCTCTGCGCTGATATGAACCTCCTTGGGTCACTTTTCCCGGTTGATGGAACGGAAACATATGCGGTTATCGTTGCATCCCCGTCGCTTCCCTATCTTGTCTCTGACCTCAACACGATATCTAGCGGAGCGGAAGGGTGTTTCGGGAAGATCTGGACGTCACTTGCTGAGGCGGCCCTTCGGCTCTCGGATCGCCAGTTGACGGTTTCGGCAATCAGGCTGCTCATAGGAATTCCTTCCGTTGCGGCATATGCGCAGCCATTTACGCCTTTACAGGCCTTCCTTATTTCCTGTTGGCAAGAGTATGCCAACGGCGGTGATGGCTCTGCTCTGAAGGATCTCTGCAAGGCCACTCTGACCTACGACATTCTGAATCAGGACTCTGCAAAAGCCATTGCGATCGGCATCGTCTCTAGTCTTGACGTGCCAGAAGCACATCAGTCAGCCCTTGCTGCTCTCGAACTGCTTCTACAGGAGCAACCCAAACTTCTATCAACAAACGATGAGCTGCACGTGCGGTTGGTTTCATCCCTCCTCGCGCTCACCGAGTTATCAGATACGGGTCTGTCTGAGAAGGCAAGAAGCTTGAAATCGCTGCTTGACAATGAGCCCGTCGCGCGGAACCCTGTCGCCAAAATCATCGAAAATCATCTCGGTGAGGCCAACCTGTCTTCTCTTGAAGTCGGCACCTTGCTTCAGCAAGCCCTGTCAGTTCTCAATTCGGGCGCCGCACCGGCAGAGGATATCTTCCCCAGCTCAACAATATGGATGAACGAGCTCTCGGGTTTCCTCACATGTGGCCCGAATCCTTCGCTGTCCATTACATTCGGCTTGGAGGGCGCATACTTCCTGGTAAAGGGACATCCGAACGCCAAAAAGCAATCCCCAAGACGAGATAGCCGCGGACGCTCCATTCCTGCCAGGATGGCTCTCTTCACTGCCAAGCTGCTCTGTTCCGGTGTTCAGCTTTGCTCCCTGCCGCCAGAATTCCAGCTAGAACTTGTCTACCTCCTTTGTCTCACCGACGCCCTCACTGAAGACCAGCTTTCCGTACCCCAAGCGGACGGCTTGTGGGGCAATAGCCCTGAGAATGAGGCCGATGCTCTGGAGTTCCGCGACCTCAGCCGGAAGGCTGTTGACACCGTTGTTGTAGGCTGCGGAAGTTGGGTGGACTGGGATATGGCTGGCGATTCCCTGGTGGAAAGGCTCATAAGCTTCATGCTCCGCGAAGCGGTTGGATTCAGTCCCGGCGCTTTCTATACGGCCAAGTCTCTGAGTTCCCTCTTTGGACGCCTGATCAGAATCCACGGTAGGGCGCCTTCCAAGCTGGAGGAGTGGCTAGGAAGGCTGGGAATTATGAAGCCCGCATCGAACACTATGCTGGTCACCGCTGCCTTCGTGACCGGGATTCACGAGCCCCTCGCATCTTCGACGGCCTTCTCGACACTCATCAATCGCCTTATCAGCGAGGTGTCAGGCGTCCCCGGCTCTCTCGATGCATCTTCCGGCGCCCTTCCTTCCTTGGTACTCCTCAACCTTTGCATGGATGTGTATGACCACAATGTAATCATACCCGTCGAAACCCGGAAGCAAGTGCTTGCCTTGCAGCAGTTCACAAGATGGATGGATAGCCCGGAAGAATTGAGCTATCAAACTGCTACCGTGATCTGTAGGGCAATCAAGAGGATGCTCCCTGGCGTGAAGGACACCTACGGCCCGTACTGGGAGAAAACAGTTGAGTACTGCATCTGGCTATGGAAAAAGGCCGCCAACGACAGGCCGGAGGAGCGGCTGCCGTATGTCCATGCTTCGCTGGAGCTGTACCGAGCACTTCACAATAATGCGAACGCCAACGACGACCTCGAAGACGCTCTGGCAACCCATCGTAAGGCCATATCAGCAGCGCTCGTTGGGCTTCTCAGTATCCCGCGCGAAGCAACTGCAAATGTGCCGGGCCAAATCACCGACCGTCTTCTTGAACGGATCGTGAGCAGGATTCCTAGCATGAAGCTTGATGAGTTAGGAGATGTTTACGAGCCAGTCGCGTCGGAGTCCCGTGAGATACAGAAGGCCGCGTTTGGCCTGCTCCACAGGGCCTTGCCTGCCGCCCAAGAGGACATCAACCTCGCCGTGGTTATGGACAAGAAAGGTAACTAGCCGCCGACGGACAAAGTTGGAGATCCGCTGACATTTGTAGCCGCCAACCTTCCGGATGAGGTGCTCTCCCTGCTCCTGAACGCCCCGAACCCGGACGACTACTCTGACGAGGAACTATCGCAATTTCCCGTCGCGATCCGTTCGTACTTACTTGCCTGGCATCTCGTCTTCGATGCCTACGGCACGGCGTCTTTCAGAGTTCGCAACGACTACACGAACAACCTGAAGAGCGGAAAGCACCTCGACCCATTGCTCCGCTTCCTAGTCGATGTCCTCGGACATGCTCTTGCGAGGCCGCTCGACCTTGATAAGGAAGGGTTTACAGCAGATCACATCCGTTCCTACGACATCGACACCGCCGAGTTTGAACCACCGGAGAGAGATATGAACTGGTTGCTGATACACCTCTTCTACTTGATCCTCAAATACATCCCAGGCCTGTTCAAGATGTGGTACCTGGACTGCCCTTCGAAGCAGACGAAAAACTCTATTCAATCCTGGATGCAAAAGTACTTCTCACCGCTCATCATCTCTGATGCCTTGGACGAGGTTGTCACGTGGGCTTCCAACCAGGAGAAGATAGACGCCGACACACAAGACATCGTTGTCAAAGTCAGCAAGACGATGCATGAGATCACGGCAGGATATCCAATCGATGATGACGTCGCCACCATCTCCCTGCACGTACCGAAGTCCTACCCGCTGGAACCCGTGGACGTGGTCAGCGTCAAGCGGGTGGCTGTCAAGGAGGATAAATGGCAGGCGTGGATGAAGGCGATCAAGGCCGTGATTATGTTCGGAGTAAGCACTCCCGACAAGTCCACCTCACTTGCTTACCGCGACACTAACCCTTTTATGCTACAGAACTGCAGTCTCGTGGACGGCCTGACGGCCTTCCGCCGCAATATCTCGCTGGCGATGAAGGGCCAGGAGGAGTGTGCCATCTGCTACTCCATCATCGCGCCGGATAGGACGCTGCCGGACAAGAAGTGTGGCACGTGTAGCCACTACTTCCATAGGGTGTGTCTGTACAAGTGGTTCCAGAACAGTGGGCGGAACACATGCCCGCTGTGCCGGAATGCGATTGATTATCTGGGCTCGGATACGAAGAGGAGACGGCCGGAGCATGAGTAAGAGAAGGATAGGGGCCAGGGTTTCGGGAGGATGTGATGGCAGACAGAGATGCCTTGGGTATGTACTCCGGTTACATGCTTGGTTACCACCGATGTTCAATGCATGGAGAGCGAGACACGTCTTGGCTCAGTGCCACAATAGGGTTTGTATACGCTCCTTCTTTGACCGCTGTTCTGGCAAAGGAAACCAACGGCGTTGCCATCCGGGCCATTGCAAATGGCTATCTGCAAGATTGAGGCCTACTACGGGTGCCCGCGGTCATCAATGACCATCCATGCGTCAGTCGGCGAAGAGGGAAGAAGATCTTCCGCGTGTTTGCACCCGACTGGCGCCACATTTCTAAGGTGATGATTCAAATCTTTCTCCAATCGCAGACGGGCGGTTGTTGGTTACCTTACCTACCTCATGTACTGTGCCTATTGCAAACAGAGAGCGCCACAGCTGTCACTGCTAACTCAGTGGCTATGAGCTTTGCAGAGAGCGGATCTGAATGGTGGGTTAAGACCCAAGTTGTAGGTTTGTTTGTCGAAGATCCTAAGTGCCTTCTGGAAATCTGCCGTACCTTAGACTAGTTGATGCCGCAGTTGTGTGCCTTTTGGCCAGATATTGTTCCGTAAGGCAGGTGCAACCGCCATACTACCATTTGTACAGTACGTGCCTGCCTGCCTCCCTGTTTCGTCTTCTCATGGCAGCCTGCCGTCCTTCTGTTTCCATTGTCCCAACAACCTTCCATTCTGCACTGATCCGACACCACTGTGGGCCAGTGACCACGTCGGCAAGAATCCGACGAGAGGCCCGCAACTGATCTCGTTTCGTGCAAAGACAGGACTGGGCAACTAGCAACGTCGGCCGTTTGCGAGGCATGGTGCATAATTAAATACCCTGTTCGAGGCGGCAGAATCAAGGCCGCTGTCAGAGTTCAGATACTCAGCGTCACCGAACCCTATTCCTGCTCCTCATCTAGCTTACTCTTCCTTCACTTCCAGGACATCAACCACCAACGCCACAGTTACTACTCGCCAACACTCCATCGCAATGGCCCTTGGCGCGCTGAACCGCCCGGCACTGGGTCAGATCGCCGAGCTCGGCAGCCTCTATGATGCTCGAAGCGACACGCTCATCTCCCGTTCAATCTTCAAGGGCGCACCTCCTGCGGGTGCTAGCGACGTCAAAGCTCACCACTCGACCGATGTCAGCACTGTCAGCGTACGGTCCTTCAAGGACAAGTGTGTGCAGTTCGAAGTTGGCGCCGAGCTTGGTGCCAGCATCTTGGCTGGAATGGTCCAAGTCGACGGGTCGGCTCGTTACCTCTCCCTGCGCAATGCCGCTCACACACTTTTGCGGTGCACCATTATCACTGTTGAGGAGGAGCTTAAACTGGGCGCCAGCGAAATCACGGAATCTCTCGCCTTTTCTGTCTTAGACGCCGACATCGCTACTCACCTCGTGGTTGGTGTACGCTGGGGTGCCAACTACGTCGCCTGCCGAGACACCCCTAAAGATGCAGCAGCACCGAACGAGGCTCGGAACAACACCCAGTCAAGCATGGATATAGACCTTCAGCGGCTCGGTCGCCTGCTGAGCTCCCCTGATCCCGACGGCGTGGCCGGGATGGCAAGTGATCTGGAGCGGTTACAAGGCTCTCTCCCTTCAGATTTGTCTGTCTTCGGCGATGTCCTGTCGGGTGACACGTCCATCCATGCCGACGCCTCCTTCATCACTGCCTGTAGCTTCCTCAAACGTGCGCACCAGCTTATCTCTGACACTGGTGACGGCAAGGGCATGCCGATCCTCTACTACCTCATGCCTTTCCCATTCTTGGGCTTCTTTCGACTCGTGGATGTGAGGGTCAATCTTACTGTCCACCAGTCAAATCAAGCATGTCTGGAGGCGCTCATGCAGCATTTCGACGAGGCTCATGCCACGACGGAAATGATTCATCACTACCTGTCTCGCTGCCGATGGTTCACAAGCATCGTACCACCCGATCACATCCGTGACATCGAGCTGCAGCTGCAGGCGTCGACAGCAGCGCATGAAGCGCTGAAGCTGGAACTCGCGACGGCTCTGGGAGACGTCCGCTCCGGGAAAGCCACGCCGGACAGTGTTGGGCAATTGCTGCAGAACTTCCAAGCAAATGGGATGTCGTCCTCCCGGCTCCGCTCTCTGGCTTCGTTGACGGGCAAAATCGACTTCGCGGAGAAGCTCATGCAAGAAGGATGCCAGTATGTCGGTTTTCGGAGCTCGGCCTTGGACTGTTTACTCCCCATGAATCCCCATGGCGACGCATATATCCTGTACTTCAACGAAGCCATGGGTGGCGAGTCGGAAGTTTGGGAGGACACTCAGAAACTGTTCATCGAACTGCTCCATGACACCTCCAAGCAAAAGATGATGGTTGCAGTTGACTGCGATGCCGTCGGCCAGTCTCTCGAGAAAACCCTACATCAGCCAACTTCGCCAACGCCGCGTCCTCATCGAAGATCTTCTCGAGCACAGAAAGGTATTGGCGGCTAACTGTGTCATGAAATACGATGAGACTGCCCTCGACGCTTCGCTCACCAGCAAGCCCTTGCAGCGGCGTGCCGTCCGAATCCCATGCCCACACCCGAACTGTGACCAGACCCGTCACCCTTCGTTGTAGTTGGATCTGCGCCGTCTGTCAATCACCGGTCGAGTACGGCTATGTCGATGACGGGCTCTACTGCGACTGCGGGGCGACCCCTTTTGATGGTTGGAACTCCAAGTGCAACGACCTCACACATGGGCAGACTTGGGCCAGCTATGACCGGCAAGTTCTCCTGGCGAGACTGAAAAACCTCGAACCCTTCGAGGAACTCAACATCCTGATCCTAGGCGAGACCGGTGTGGGAAAGTCGACTTGGATCAACGCATTCATCAACTATCTGACGTACGAGACGCTTGGTGACGCGATTCAAGCGGGTGATCTGAAATGCTTGATCCCCTGCTCATTCAATACCCAACTGAAAGATGCGTCTGATCCCGACGGACGGTTCATCCAAAAGGACATCAAGATCGACAAAAGCCAGCAAGAGCACGACGGCGCCCGCGGTCAGTCGGCCACTCAATGCACCTCGGTATATACTGTCGATATCGGGAGGACTTGAGTCCGCCTCATTGACACTCCCGGGATCGGAGACACAAAAGGCCTGCAGCAAGATAATCGGAACTTGGCCGACATACTCAGGGTCCTCCGCACCTACGGTAAGCTCCACAGCATCTTGATCCTGCTCAAGCCCAACGCCGCCCGCCTGACTGTCATGTTCCGGTTTTGCATCAAGCAGCTGCTTACCCAACTGCACCGCAACGCCGCAAACAACATTGTCTTTGGATTCACAAACACCCGGGGGGTCCAACTACAAGCCGGGCGACACTTTCAAGCCCCTCGAGTCCCTATTGACCGAGTACAAGAAAGTGGAAATCGGGCTTTTCGAGTACAACGTCTACTGCTTCGACTCTGAGAGCTTTCGCTATCTCGCAGCACGTCACAAAGGCATTGACATGGGTCTCCCGGAGGACAACGCACGCTCTTGGGAGTATTCCGTGGCGGAGTCGAAACGACTCCTAAAGCACATCCGAGGCATTCCGCCCCATCAAGTCCGCAGCACGATCAGTCTCAACGAGACCCGCGACATGATCATGAAGTTGACCGAACCGATGGCGCTGATTGCTCAGAAGATTCAGACCAGTATTGCCGTCAACAATGACCAGATCGCGAAACTGCGCAACACGGAATTGTCTCGGGCGGAGCTGGAGAAAAGCTTCTATGTCCAGCGCGAGACCGTCGAGTCTTATGAAGTTGGCCAGCCTCGGACAGTCTGCACGCATGGCGAATGTGTCGAGGTCCGCAACGACTTCGCTGGGCGTGACGAAACAGTCATCGTTTACAAAACCATGTGCCACAAACCATGTTATCTTTCCGGGGCTAAGTGGAACCAGAAAGGCGACCCTGAGCTTCGCGAGTGCTCCGCCATGGACGGCGCTGGGTTCTGCCGGCTGTGCAGTCACAATTACATGGATCACATGCACATTTACTACGATTACAAATCGATCACCTACAAGCATGAAAATCAAGACGTCAGCCGGGCGTTGATCGAGCGTGCTACCGACATCGAGCTCCAACAGCAAGCGATCGAGCTGAGGAAGACAGCCATCGAGGAGTTCAAGCTCGAGCATGCCCAAGTTCAGGAGGCTGCCATCCAGTTTGGCTTCTTTCTCCAGCGTCACGCGATTGAGCCTTACAACGACGCGACGGTTGAGTACGTCGACCATCTGATCAACCAGGAAAAGCTGAAAATCAAGAACCGCGGCAAGAAGGAGACGCTGGAAATGCTCGAGTGATACAAGGCAGAGCATCTGCAGAAGATGCAGGCACTCACGCAGGCAATGAAGCGCGGCGATACAGACATCGTGCTCGACGACCAGGGAGTGCGCCAGCTGATCGACAGCCTCTACGGCTTGCCGCATTTCGGCGATGACCTGAAGCGGATCGTCCGGGTCAACGAAAAGGCGGCCGAGGCAACCTTCCGAGAGAAATCCTGCAACGTCACGGCCGGCGCGCACTGGACCGGGCAGAAGCGGCGGGCAGGAAGGAAAGGAAAGGTCCCAGGCCAGGCCGACAAAGGCTCATCGTCTGCTTGCCAAGAGAGACTGACATCGCAGCATCACACGCAGACCTCTCAGGGGAAGATGACGACGCCGCGCATCCAGCAAGCCGGACACGATGGACGCCGTCCAATGTGGGTGGGCAACGTGTGCCAGGCTCCATGGGGTTTCGAACAGTTGACGTGGTTCCCCGGTGCGAGACAGAGGCTCAGAGCTCAGAGGTTTGTGGCCGTTCTGGGGCAACAAAAGGATCACCCAGCCTTGCTGTCCCATCTTTTCCCCATGCCCGGTTGCGCCCTGCGGTTTTTTCCTCGGACCAGCTGTACCTCATATTTCATATTTGGACTATGGTGTGTTGATGATTTGTTCTGTCTATGATCAAGATGATTTCTAGTCTACAACCAAGTCTCCTGAGATGATGAATGGATTCTCCTTCCATCATACCAAAGTTGTCATCACGTCGGGTCACAGATCTGCACCGTGTGATCTGATTGCAAGTTGGACGCTTCTTTGCGCAGAGGTAATAAACAAAGTGCTGATGTAGAGGTAGCTACTACCTAAGGTACCGTCAACAATTACTTGACCGCGTCACCATCAAACAAGCACACTGAGAGACACTGAGCGTTGTGATTCCAAATTCCGAAGCATTCTTAACAGTTCACGTATCGCGTAGCCGAACTTAACATCTGCAACGAGCAGGGTGGACTCGCATCAACCTGGAACTTACAATACAACGGCGTTGACGCCGGGTCTTTATCCCCTCGCCAACACACCGTATGCCAATCATCAACGACATGGCCAGTGTTGGGTTCGGGAACTATGTACGGCCCAGCCAGCCACCTGTGGTTCAGCTTTTCCTTCCTTATACACACACACACACACACGCAAAAGACCGATTGCATCCTCCATCCCACGGCCAGTGAGTAACATTGGAGAAGACCACTATCACACCGTGCACCGCGCCTCGCGAAAGAGCATTTCCAGCTGGTACTAAGACATGTATGGTATGTACCTTAATCTCCCTAATCGGTATTACCTGCATCTTTCCATATCCAACACCTACCCATCGTTTCCCCCTCCGTCTGCCAACAACCCCCAGCTCCATTTTCACCAGTCCCGTGCGCCTCAGCCCGTACCTCACCTCCCAACACCAACCACCCCCCTATACCCCCCAATGCCACCACCATCAACCTCAGCCATCACAACCTCCTGCTGCTGCTGCTGATGCGCGTGAGACACAACAGGCACCTCAATAAAAGCCGCCGCCGGCGGCTGCGGCGGAGGGGGCACCCCATCCGCAAGACCCAAGTTTAAGTTCTTTCCTCCTCCACCTCCCGTGTTGTTCGTACTATTAGAAGAGCCGCCATTCCGCCCCGCGTTGTTCCGCTCCCGGAAAAACGCGCCAAAGTCAAACGCCACGTCGTGCTCGCTCTCCCAGTCCAGCTTGGCCTTCTCCTGCGGCGTGGGGCTGGCACCTCTCTCGCTGTCTAAGCCCGCGGCGTGGCCGTTGTTGCCCATGCGCCGCTTCCACAGCAGGAAGGTGATTGCCACGACCAGGACGACCGTCCCTGCCCCGACGCCGACGCCGATTCCTATCTTTGTTGGGAGGGGTAGGTCGCCTCCTCCTGCGGTATTGGATTGGGGGGAGTTGTTGTTATTGTTGGCAGTGTTGGAGTTGGAGTTGGAGTTGGAGTTGTCTTGGGCTGGGGTGCCGTCGGGGTTTTGCTGCACGAACGGATCGGTGTTCGGGTTGTTGGAGCTCAGGTTGTTGTCGACTCCGTCCACCGCCGCGACCGCGCCGGTGGGCGAGGGCGGGACGAAGATGGACATGAAGGTTGTGCCGCTTGCTGTGACGAGGGTGAGGACTGGGGATTGGGATTGGGGTTGGGATTGGGATTGGGATTGGGATTGGGATTGGGATTGGGATTGGGATTGGGGCTGCTCCTTTACGGAGGTTGGGGCGGCGGTTGAGGACTGCGGACCGGCTGGGGATGGGCTGGACGTGGTTGCTGCGGCGGGTCCAGATGTCGCCGCTGCGGAGGAGGACTGGGCACCCGCGGAAGAGGAAGCCGGGCGCGCGACAGCAGCCGAACTGGAGCCCGGGTTGACGCCTGCGCTTGCGGATGACGGGACTGGGGCTGCCGCAGCAGAAGTCGCGGGCGTCGGTGCTGGTGCCGGTCCGGTCGCTACATCTTGCGTTGTCACCGGGGGAGGAGCCGGCTGCTCCTGTTGTCCAGTTGAGGTCTGTTTGTCCGGGTCCGGGGCTGGCAATGTCTGCTCGGTCGCCGGGGACGGTTCAGAGGTCGGCTCCGGGTTGGGTTGCGAGGTTGACTCGGGGTTCCGCTGCTCGGTCGTCGGTGCCGGGGCTGTTGTCTCCACCGGGGACTCCGTCTGAGTGGGTACCGGATCGGGCGTCGGCTCGGGAGCAGTGGTAGCCGGCGGCTCTTGAGCTTCGGCAGAACTAGTGGGCTCCGCGGCGTTGTTTTCATTTCCCAGCAATCCCGTCGGTCCAAGCAGAGGGTCGAGGATGGGCTCGAGGAGTCCACCGGTCGCTGCCGCCGCTGCATTGTCCGCCAGCCCACCCAAAACTCCAGCCGCCGAGGTCGTCTGCGGAGCGCCCTGTTCCTCCACGGCCGAGCTCGTCGCCGCGTCGCCTTCTCCCAACACCCCATTCAAATCCACAAGCTGGGCCGCCGCCAGTGCGGCCTGCAGCCAAAGAACGCGGATGGCCAGCATCGTCGCGAACTAGAAGAAAAGAATTAGGGTAATAGAAGCGAAAAAGAAGAAAAGGCGGCCGCCAGGATCCAAAAGGCCCGTCAAGTAGAAGACATCTTGACTTGGCGGGAAGAAAAGAGAGGGAGAAAACCTCCGACGAAGGGGAACTCAAACGCTTTCGATGGTTTTACCATCTGATCGCCGATGCATTACTCGGATGCGGCTGGGCACAAGCAACTGGATAACACGTATTCTGCACACCCGGGGCAGGAGTGTTCCAGTTTTGCGCGACAGTGACAGTTTCATCTCCCCTAGCAACCAGGGGGAAGCCCGTCGTGCGATGGCGCTCCAATGCTTGAGGATCGCGGCCTAAAACGGTAACAGGGGCTGAAACAGTGAAGCGCGGGAAGCTTGGCAAGTTACAAGCTGTTCAGGGGCTCGCACGCGAGTCAGGGGGGTTGCGAAGCCCACATGTATGTACATGTACATACATAAGTACCTACCGAGTTGAAATGGACAATGCAGTCATCATTTGTGTGTTGTTTTCAATTGAGCAGGTTCGCTACCAATGAGTACTACCATCTCCGTGGCAGCTCTCACCAAGCTTAACGCGGCAGTCGAGGATAAGTTATTGGCTTGCACTTGCCAATGACTAACGGGTAACCAGGGTGTCTTGCAGCATTCGAATATTCCTTTGTTGAATGTTCGTTGTAGTCCGTGCAGAATGCAGATTGCAGACCCGATCGCCATATCGAATCTTTGCGGTTCGCGGAGGCGTGTCAAGAATCCCACCGCTAAAGCCTCTCAGAGAGTTGGAGCACACATTGGGTCATCTGGATCGTATTCGCACTCGCAGCACGGGAAGTGCTGGAAACGGATGCCGATTGAGAAGAGAATTAGCTGCCGACCAGAACAGGTAACCAGTCCGGCTTTGACCGCTCCCGAAGCTCCGAATACGCTCCCGAAGCTCCGAATACACTCACGAGTCTTGAAGGGTCAGATAACACGTAGTCGCATGTATAGCAGGCCAGCCATCAAGATCGGGGCAAATTGGTAACTTTGAGAAACCTGTCCCTGCTTCGAATTGTCAATCCCTTACCTTGTCTATACCAATTCGAGACGAAAAGGCTTTGTCCCAGTCGTGCGTGGAATCGCTTAAAAGTAGTTCGACAATCAGTAAAGTAAGCCTGCGGCTCCCGTATTTTGCCAGAGATCAGTGAATTCGCGGCTCACAAGCGAAGCCATAAGACAGTGCTCCTGTAAAAAAGCGAGATAGGAATCAGATGCGATGATGTGGCGGGATGGACATTCCAGGTTCTAGACCAGAGCCCTTGTACCAGAATGGTACCTGTAGGTAAGGTAGGTCGGAAGGGCGGACCAAGATAAGATTATTGTTGGCCTTGGATGGAGGGTGGGCTGGCCCTATTGTTTTCCGAATCACTACATTGTAGAATATGTCGTTGAAATAAGGTTGTAGCCACCAATGGCCACTTGGACACTTTTGAGGGAGCCAAGCCCAGTCAGTGCTCCAGGTTTAGAGTTGAACTGGGGGAAAAGTCTCCGACTGCCCGGCCTCAACCCATGATTCGGCCGGAGACATTCGGACGGGGCGGGCGCAGCTATCAAGGTCCTCAAATGCCATAACGCTCCGGGAGGAACGGTCCCAAGACCGAAGCGGCCGACGACAACATGGATAAAACGGTCGAAATCCCTCCCATGTTGGCAAGGAACAGGCCTGGTGTAACCTGTGAAGCTGTAACTAATGCTTTGCAAAGCGATTCCGTGTAATATCATCCGATTATTGTGCTCGATCACTCAACCATTGATCATGGCTACCACGACGGCAGACGCGAAGGCGATCGGCGAGCTGAATCGCGAGTGGTTTGAGTAAGACGCCTTTCATATTTTTTTGGTTTGATGATGTTCATCTGACTTATAGTAACCTCGGATAGCTCGGTAGCTGAATCCGCGTACAAGATTGAATGGGTACGCGACCTTGTCCACCAGATCAGCACGTTTTTGCGAGAAAACGTCGAATGGATTGGCCAGCCGATTGGGTCTGATCTGCGGGTTCTTGATTATGCATGTGGTGCCGGGATCGTTTCTATGGTAAGACCGAGATCCTCCCTCAGGATCCATGCTGCATTAGGTGCGTAAAACATGTGTGCTGACGCGCGACCATGGCCAGGCATTGGCGCCGTTCGCCTCAGTCCTTCGGGGTATAGACATCTCGGGTGGTATGGTGGAGCAGTACAACGACACAGCGCGCCACCTAGGTTTATCGCCGGAGCAGATGCGCGGCGTTCGAGGCAACTTGCTTGAAGACGGCGAGTTTGCCGCCGGCGGCCCTGAGTTCACTGGCTTCCACATCGCTGTCATGTCCATGGCGCTTCACCATGTGGCAGATCCCGCGGGCATGATCAAGAAACTCGCCGAGCGTTTGGCTCCCGGCGGATCCTTGGTCATCGTCGACTGGGTTACACCCAAAAGCCCGCCGCCGGATCACCCGGCTGCCCACACCGTCACCCGTCACGGCTTCAGCGAGAAGGAGGTGAGAGAGATGTTTGCCGACGCAGGCCTGTCGGATTACTCCTTCAGGCTGCACCCACGGAGGTCCAAGGTGCCCGGGGGAGAGACACAACAGGTGTTTTATGCAAGGGGAAGGACTGGAGCATGAAGTGTAGTTGGTAGTCCCACTACTATAGTCCCTTAGCTACCTTACCTGATCACCCTGGATCGGTTCTGGCAATTGGAACTTGGAAGTTGCACAATGCCCTCTGGCCTACGGCTTTTTAATTACCTGTCAGTCGAGGAACAACGGAACCTGAAGACGTATATCTACGAGCACTTTAATACATATATGAGCAAGACATAGTCAGCATGGATACAGAATATTGCAGCTCAGTTTCTCCTTTAACACAGAAGAAGGACTCGGAAGCAGAGGTTGAATCTGAGACTAGTGCAGCCTATGTATGGCCTGGGCCTTGCAGTCAATCTGATTGAGGGGATACAAGCGACTAACACCATGGGCCAGATGCGACTTGTGTGAATGAACAACGCTGTACTATATAAACTGGCGAATAGCATGGCAAATCCTCGCGATTGAAATACAGATCCACGGGCATTTGCCATATTCGCCAGTTTGTACGGTAATCTCAACGCGACCCGGAAACTTTCCATATGTTCGCGAAAACTCGCCGAGTGGTGCCTAGATTTACCGGAATCTTTCCACAACCAAGACTGACATCCATAAGGGGAATCCCCGACATCGAGGTATGATGTCGTGAAAGGGAGGACGGAGACATGTCGGAAGTATGGTCATCCGCATGGCCATACGGGAATCCGAGATCATCGGAGTCTCCCAAGCTCACCATCCCACATGATCCCTATTATTGAATCCTACGTCGGCCCTAGTATTCAGTGACACACTACACCCGGATGGTTAAATAGCACCTCCCTCGACAAAGCCTAGCCTCAGTAGTCCATCATGCGGCTCTACCTCTGCGCCACACTTCCCCATATTATCTCTGTTCCCCGGATTTGGGCCTGTCTTGCCCCTAATAGTCGTCTTGCACCAGCACTAGCAGTCTCCCATCTTCATACTCAGTCCTGTCCCGCCAACACAAACACAGCCATGCCCGCCAACTCTTCGAAAGACGTCCTCATCATCGGCGGCGGCCCGGGCGGCCTCGCCACGGCAACCTCCCTCGCGCGCCAGCTCTACACCGCCGTGGTCTTCGACTCGGGCGTCTACCGCAACGCTCGCACCCACCACATGCACAACGTCCCGACCTGGGACCACCGCGACCCCCGCGAGTTCCGGGCCAAGGCGCGCGCCGACCTCCTCGCGCGCTACCACACCATCCACTTCGAGGACACGGCCGTCGCGTCCGTCCGCCGCACCGAAGACGGCCGCTTCGAGGCGACCGATGCCAGCGGCACCACCTGGACCGGCAAGAAGGTTGTTCTCGCGTCCGGCGTGCGAGATGTCTACCCGGACATTCCGGGGTACGACCAGGTCTGGGGTCGCGGGGTGTACCATTGTCTGTTCTGCGACGGGTACGAGGACCGGGGCGCCGCGTCGGCCGGTGTTCTGGCTGTTGACGACCTTGGCAAGGCCGCGCATACCCTCCATGTCGCGCGCATGGCTAAGCGGCTGGCGGAGAAGGTCGTAGTCTACACGAACGGTACGCCCGAGCTTTTGAAGGAGGTTGCCGCTGCGCTGGGCCCGGATCCCGCCATCGTGCTCGACGACCGCCGGGTGATTCGGCTTCAGAAGGCCAAGGAGGAGTCGTCTGAGGTAATTGTGCATTTGGAGGATGGGACGACGGTGTCGCATGGTTTTATGGTATGGTTACCTCCCGTTTCACCCTTTTCGCCAGTCTTTCCCTTTTTCTTTTCTTTTTTTCTTTCCGGCGGCGCTGGGACTCATCGCACCCGCAGACACACAAGCCTAAGACCCAGGTCAATGGCCCGTTCGTCGAACAGCTTGGACTGGAGATTAACGAGATGGGCGTCATCAAAACGAATCCGCCTTTCTACGAGACGACTGTCCCCGGCGTGTTTGCTATTGGGGACTGTGCATCCCCAATGCACGCCGTCGTGAACGCCTTGGCGATGGGTGCGTTTGCGGCGGGCGGGCTCGCTGCCCAGTTGGGAGCTGAGCCAGCCGAGTAATCCATTACATAGTCCTAGACTGTAGTTAATGATTGAAACGACGATTGGCATGGATCGAGTCGTTAGTATCAAGGCACATGATCCCGTTCCGCTAGTATACATAAAGACCACGAAGTTTCGGTGTTCAACAACATTCTTCAGACACGTGGAAGATCTAGAATCTTAGCCGGCAGTTGATCAATATAGACGAGTGGTGATGGTTGCTCCCAGCTTAGACTATGGTAATGATCGAGTTCGCCTAAGGATTTTCATAGGGCGGCTGGATCATGTGCGCCCCGTCTTTGCGTTCCGGCCTCAACTTCTTCAAGTCCACGTCCGGAAAAAGGCGCAAGTTAACCGGATGCAAGGTCTTGATCCTCTTGATCCTCGCCTCGCCAAAGCCCGACTCTCTGGAGATCGGCAGTGCGCCCAGCGCCTTGCGCTCCTCGTCCGTGATGTCGTTGTGGTGATTGGTCAAGGGGACGCCGCAGATCTTACAAAATGACTTGTAGAGAACGTGGCGTGCGAAGCTGTACTTGCCGATGTTGGACGGGTCGCTCGCGAAGAGGACCACTTTCTCTCGGATTGGGTACACCCAAATGTAGCCGTTCTGTTCGTTTGTGTTAACTGTGGCCCTCTTTGTTTGTAATATGGCAGAGACGCCGGTGTGTACTTACCCTCGAGCAGATGCTACAGTTGCAGTCCACTATAGGCTCGTCGAACGTCTCGTCCAGCGGCTTGCTCTGGAAAGCCACGGTGACCGCGCCGCAGTGACAGGAGCCGGTGTACAGCTTGTGGCCTTCGAATGCCGCTGGCAGGGGCCCTTTGTGTTGCGGATGTTCATACTTGTCGCCTAGAGCAGCACCATCGTATCTTTTCTTCGTGGTCAAAGGCAAGTCCGCTCCTGGGATTCTG
Organism: Achaetomium macrosporum; assembly: GCA_033296875.1. Classification (NCBI taxonomy): domain Eukaryota; kingdom Fungi; phylum Ascomycota; class Sordariomycetes; order Sordariales; family Chaetomiaceae; genus Achaetomium; species Achaetomium macrosporum. Next base: position 89,936 of record MU860076.1, read on the forward strand.
GACAGGGCAAGACTTACTGTTGTATCTCCAACTGCCATGGATTCACGCCTTGTAGGGCACGAGCCTGGTGCCCGCATCAGCATTCGCTTTCTGTGGAAAAGAGATGTGTGTTCTCAACCCACATTAATGGCTAGCTTGCTTTCATCAACGGATTCCGCCATGAGTGGCGTGGCACATGTAGGGCAGAACTGCGACGTTTGTCAGCGCCATCTCGCCCGAACAGAGTTGGCTCGAGTTCCATGATCCGAACCTTATGGACAATTTTCCTCGACCCAAAAGTATAGTTTTTGAGGGCTGCGTCGTCGCCCTTTACAAATTGGGGTTTCGTTTTGGGAAAGACCCAGAGATAGCCCTTCTTATGGCAGATACTGCAGTTGCATTCATGTGCCAATTTGATTTCTGGTAGCTGTACCTCGTACACCAAGGCCTTGCAATGGCAATTGCCTCTGTACGTGCGCAGCTGCGCGTCCTCCTTCTCTGTGGACGTGGACATGTCGTGTAGACGGTGTAGGTGAAGTGGCTCTCAGTCGAGCCCTAATGTTGTTGAGCAAAGAGCGAGCTGAAAGCGGGAAGATCCGCTCTTTCCTCCTCTGTATCCCCAACAAAATGTATCGATTCTCCAGACATCTACCCCGCACCGAGACGAAGCATGGATTTCTTTCCTCTGACTCCTCGCCGACACCATCTGTTACTCCTTCCATAATTGGTATGCAATGCATCCTGCACATGCGACCCCATCATCTCCATCACGAATAAAGCCTGTTAGGCTGTTTCTTTCCGCCCAGAGGCCACCTGCCATGGTCATATCGATCAGTCCTAACCAGGAGGATGCGCTGCTCCGGGTTGCCGCAGACTGTAGCCGCGATCTCGAATTCTCCGTCCTCCACTCCCTTCCGGAGGTGCACGGGCCAGTTCTCCCATCCATCGCTCAGGCATTTCCAACGGCGCCTGTCTCCAGCCTGGGCACTCTCAGCCGACTTCCTACTGAGATCTTGGCATTGATATGTCTGTTCCTCGATGTTCGCGCTTGTTTCCGATTTCGCCAGGTCAACAGAGCGGCTAGGGTGTTGGTATCCGGGCTGGTGGAATACCGGCTGTCGCACATCACGGATTGGAAGCCCTCCGCGCCGTCCTACGGACCCAGCTGGACCCCTACTTCACTTTCCGTGGGCTCTACCAGCCACTCTGCAGCATGGAATGCCAACCTTGCGGCTCCTTTGGTGGATTTCTCTTCCTCCCAACAGCCGTGTGCTGCTGCTTCAAGTGCCTACGGAGCTCCCCGCAGCTTGCTCTTTTGGATTTTGCCCGAATACCGTTGATACCAAGCCTGAGAAAAGCCACGTTTTTCCAGACCCCGCGCAATACCCCAGAGCGGCTGCGTCGCCTGATACCTGTGCTACAAACTATGTCAGTCTACTATTACTGTATGGAAAACGGTCCCCAACACGGGCGGGTCCAACACGGGCGGGTGCACCTTGCCGCCAACACTGCCGCCAGCGAAGTTCTCAAACCACTAGGCGTTACCCCTGGCGACTTGGATAGTCGTCGTCGGACTTACTTTGGCAATGGCATTGCCGACGAGAGGTACATGGCCGCAACCGCATTCCCTTTTCTGGACCGCGTCTCGGACAAGGTTGAGTACGGCATTAGCTGCAAGGGTGTCACATTGCTGTAATGGTGCAGACGCATCGCACCGAACAGGACTATGACCGCTGTGATCGCGTCTGCTCGAGAAATGGCTTCTTAGATCACTTTCAATCATGTCCAGAAGCCCAGCCTCTCTGGACTGACAGCTGCGCGGCGACCGTCGTTTGTTGATGAGCCCCAGCTCACGACGAAACGGGGGTGATCTGAATGAGTTAGGCTGCGATGAAGGCAGGACTCTGAACAGCAGAGGATTCTGAAGAAGAGCAGACTCTGGAGAAGGGCAGGACGCTGAAAAAGGAGCCGCACTTTGAGAAAGAGCATCTGACGGGGAGCGGGACTCTGAAGAAGAGCGGGACTTCCAAGAAAGGCCGAGATAGGCGTGCTTATTAGACTGGTTGACTTAGGTTGCGAAGTCGTAGGTTTTGGGCCCATGCAAAACCCAAAAAGACCGCAGTGCCTTACAACCTGACGCTTTAGGGACCACTTACTCTTCTTGTTATTGTGGCTTTCTAGATCATTATGCTTAGCTCCCTGGTCGGTGCCAATTCCACTTGCTTCCCAGCACCTCCATGATGCCCGGCTACGACCGGCATCGGATAGAGTGAATGCGCTGCCTTGTTACAGCACGCCCAAGGAAGAGGGATGCATCAACCATAATCACTCTGGCTTATTCCGTTCCGCTCACACGGCCTAGCGTTTCTTTGTTCCGCCCTTGTCGTGTTGAAATCTAAACAATGACGGATTGAGCGAGTTCATAAGATGAGCTTCATATAGACCGACAGATATCACATCCGATCATCGCACAGACTTGGGCCCGACAGTCACTCCGCAGATCATCTCCATCGATATCTCCCATGGAAAGGACGAACAATTTCCGCTATCTTTGCCGGCGCGCACCTCAAGTTTATTGTCCTCCTCCTTTGCACTGCCGAACCCCCGGCGTTGAGAGACATGCCACTCAGCTCTATACATATTCTCCCACCTTCACGGTACTACAAAGAGACCCGATCATGACCACCCTCTTTTCTTTTCTTTTACCTTCCTTCTTTCTTTTTCCTCTCTATTTCCTTTTTCTTTTTAAGTCAAATCCATTGCCCAGTCTCTTTCCTTTTTGCAACCTGGCACAGCTGGGCATTTCCAACCCAACTACACTGTACGTTGCTACGACGGACGAGTGCCTTCAAAAAAGGCCAAATGCCCATGCGCTAAAACTTGAACAACATGTTCAAAGGCGGAAAGCATTTCGGCAACCAACAAAGTCAATTCTGAATCGAAGATTGGAGGTGCTTCTCATGGGGGTCCGAGCGCGGGCCATGAACTCAAAACGCATGCCAATCAACTGACCGGCGTAAACAAAGCAACCTGAAGCACCCCCGGCCTCCAAACATCACTCTTCCATGGCTACACTCGATTTGTCACCCTTTCTCGCCGATGACGACCCCCAGCCTCCGCTCCATCGCCTTCCGCGCCCTGCCGCATCGTGTCGTCTTCCTCCTCTGGGAACACGTCAATGGCCACTATCATAGGCTTGCTGAGGTAGACGCGCCACTCGTCAGCCGGCTCCAGAAAGTTGCCGCGGTGCCGTGACCAAAGGCTCCACGACTAGGTCCACGGGATGTCCTTCGTGGTACCGTTCATCGGGGCTGATGAAGTGCGGCTCTATCCGTTTCGATTTCTTGTAAAGAAACCCATGTGCTTTGTCCATCTCCCGGTCCTTGAAATCGAAATCCCACATTGTGAAGCTGCATTGGATGCGCCTACCAACCATGTGAGCTGCCTACTTCTCATGTCGAGTGCCGAGAAGGCGTTGTAGTCCTGAGACACTCGAGAAGCGGAAGGAGTTTTCACCGCACATACCAGTCAAATGTGACCACGAGGTCAGCAAGCTCGCTGAGGTCTTTGTGCAGAGATTCCTTGTCGACTCCCTCGTAGGGCTTGAACCAGCGACCCAGCTTCCGGGTGATAAGTTGAATCACGTATTCGCCTGTGTAGCGTGAGGTCTTGTTCAGGGCCAACTTCAGCAGATTCATGGTCAAGGAGCGCCACAGCATGACCCTGGCCTTCAATCGATTCTCCATCAACTCCCGCCAGCCCACAGGGCGATTTCTCACTAGGTAGTCAGGAATTTCCTGCATATGCTGTCCCAAAGCGTCTGGCGTAAGACGTGCCAGAGCTGCGGCGACGTCAGCAAACAGGGAAGAGAATGCAAGGAAGAGAGGGAAGACGAGACGAGAAATGGTAATGGCAGGAAAGGGCCAGAATGGGAACTGACGCTCTATGATGTGTAGGAGCTCAGCATAAGTTTTCCAGTGTTGTTCAGCTGGCCCCTCAAAGACGTCGTCAACAAGGATCCGCCAGATCCATGCTTCGAAGATAACTGGAGCGCGTCAGCATCTTGTCTGGTTTGTTTACGAGGCATACGGGGGGCTTGACTTGCCGTTTGCGCAGTTGCCCAGGTATTCCTCTGCCTTTGGCGCCCAGGTCTTCGCCATCTCCTGGGTTTCAGCATCGAAGGTGTTCCAGTTGACAGTTGCGGGGAAGTGCGTTGCGACTACGACGACGGCTGCTTGTAAATCCTCCCAGTTTTTCGTGACCTGATGGATGTGGTTAAAGTCATGAAAGGCGAATAAGTCAACCCTGTATCAATCGCTGACCCAACCCCTGATCAATTCCGTGTATTCCTGCCTGGAGAGATGACGCGCAAGCCCAAGTGCACGTGCAGTCGCGGGTCCAAGATCCACTGCATCGGCGAGGAATGCCGCATGGGACTCGGGAGCAAGGGGTCGCTCTGCCATGGCGGCCGAATGCTGTGCCTTCTGGTCAGAGGAAGAATCTTTGCGTTTGCCTCACGGGATTCGGCGACTGCGACACTTGGCAGGATTGGCGATGCTTGAGCTGGCGCTCCTCACAGCCTTGCACTTCCGGGGCAACGACGGGCGTAACATGGTGATAGGCAAAAGAGAAGGCAGCAAAGACAGCTTTGGGAGGACGCAGTGTTGAGTGGAATAAGACGAGCTGGCAGATTCAGGCAGCAAACAGGCTTAAATGGAGCGCAGGCACCAACTACTCGGAACCGGGACAAACAAAGGCGTAAATAAAGGCGATGGATGGCCAACTCTGGGTTGGAGCACCCAATGACACGACGCGGCCGACAAAGATTTCCCAACATATTGCAGATATCCGGCGTTTGCTGTCCTGCTTTAGCTCAAAACAAGATGAGCTGTCAAAAATGGAGGGAAGCTTGCCGGCCTCTGGCCTGAGTGTTGTGTACTCTCAGCTGCATGTTCTTTGTACCTTGATGCCAGTCACCGGAGTCACCAGTCTATTAATACTTGCAGCGTCTCGCCACCCACAAGTTCAGTTCGGAAGATGCCGACAGCAGCATGAACAACGCAATCCCCAATCACCACATGGCTTGGGCCAGCCAGCCCAACCAGCTTCCCCCAAGTTTATCAGGTCCCCTGTCTTCTGTTTCGGGCTTCCAGCCAGATAACCCGTCAGGCTCATCGAACCCTCGGTTCGCGATTGGATTGGACCTGGGCACGACGTGAGCATGCCAACCCCCCAACCCTCTTCCTCCCGCACCTTTTCTCTTCTTCTCTTCCTCGGCAGAAGATCGAGAACATAAAATGAAGACAGTACTGTGACTGAGCCACTGGTCACGTTCAGCTTTTCGGGAGGAACCGTGAAGGCCAGCAAACCTGGCTTCCGACACACACCATACTACTGGATCGAAGGGAACGCAGAAGCAGGCAGTGCTGATGCCTTCGGTCCCGGCCCCAAAGCCCCCACGCGACTTGCCTTGTACCCGCCCAGCCAAGGCGCCAGCGAGCCACACCGCTGGGGTTACCAGGTATCGGACGATGAAGAGTCATTTCGCTGGTTCAAGTTAGGGTTGGTCCACGAAGACGAGCTTCATGAAGACTTGCAGGGCGCGACTGAACTGGACGAAGCGCGCGCACTGCGTAGCCAGCACAAGGCCAAGGTGAGCGAGCTAGTGGAAATCTACATGAGGAAGCTGTGGGGCCACACCGTCCAACAGATCGCGTCACAGCACCACATGACCGGCGACCAGGTTGTCCAGGCCGAGATTCACGTCGTCCTCGGTGTCCCCGCCAACTGGAAGTCTGGGACGCGTCTCTCCCTTCTAAAAGCAGCTCGCGCGGCTGGCATTCCAGGCCAACACCCGCTGTCGACAGTCGAAACTTACATTGAGCCAGAGGCTGCTACCATCGCCCTCGTGGAGCATGGGGCCGTACCGGCCGACCTGACCGTAGGCCTCGTCGTCCCCATAGACGCTGCTGCTTTCTGCGCCCCTTAGGACTGTCAGCTGACGCTTGGGACAGAGCGGCGACATTATCACAATCTGCGACTGTGGTGGGGGAAAATCGGTGAGTCGTTTTCTTCTTTTAATGTCCTCGCCCCCGGGCTCTCTGGCTCCATCCTCTGGCATACTCTGACCCTTGAGGGACTGCTAGGACGCCATCTCATTTGAAATACAACCAACGCAGCCGTTTGTCCTGGATGGATGCGTGCCAGCAGAAGCGCGGTTCTGCGGATCGGTCCAGTTGGAGAGCCTCTTCATGCAACGCCTCAAGAGCAAGATCCAAGCGCTGGCAGATCCAGACAAGGCTGCTACGCTTAGCTTTCGGGACATTCGACCTCTCTTCCACCGGCTATGGGAGCTGGGTATAAAGCGTCAATTTGATGGATCTTCGCGGGACTGGTCAGAGGTCATTCCCGACTATTTGCTTCGAAACGGCAACAGGCGGATCACCCGCCGCTCAGCAAACAGGACCGCCGCTGCCACCGTCACATTCACGGGGTAAGTGTGGCCCTCCTTCTGGGCACTGTTCTTTGGCGAGTCCGACTTTTCTAACAGTTTAGCAGAAGCGAGGCGGGAGAGCTTTTTGATCTAACAATCCGGAAAATTATCGGTTTAGTTGGGGATCAAGTCCGCGCCGTCTGGGAAAAGAAGAAAAGGCTGCCCAAGGTGCGCGGACAGGATGAAGGGTCGGCGTCCAAACATAGTACCAAAGCTGACCCTGCCTCCAACAGTTCGTCATCGTCTGTGGTGGCTTCAGCCAGAACCTGTACCTACGTACGAAGCTCGCCGAGGAGATTGATAGCTTGAACGCCGAGTACAAGCACAAACATCCCTCGGGCACCATCAGGCGTGAGGTTGCCGAACCGTTATACGTGTGAGTCTGCGCCCGCAAGCGTTGTAACATCCATCGGTAGCAGTGGTCCTGACAGCTTAAAAGAGAGCAGGCTGTCTCCACAGGCTGTGCAATGCAGGCTTTTGAGCACCATATCGAGAAGTTCGAGATTCAACCTGGACCGTCGGTCCGAATCGCTTCGCGGATTGCCGGAAGCAGCTACGGAATTGCCACCCAGCAGGGGTTCCGGCAGTTCGTTACCCAGGTGTGACGGGGTGGCCTTGTTTCTCCCATTGACTCGGCGATAGGTACTAACCTGATCGTTGTAGGGAGACAGCTTGCCAGTAGCCCAGCCGAAGTTCATCGAGCTTCAGCTTCCCGATTTCGTCCTTGTCTCTGGATGGGGCGAGCTTACATCCGTCAGTTTAGTCATCGTCCGGGGACAAGCCACCCAGCTCGTACCCTCTGCACGAGGACGAGAGTCTGCGAAATGATCTGGACTGGCGCGCGCATGGGACTTCTCCTCAGTGCGTTCAACGAGGGCCGTTCTGTCAAACTCGGCCTCGTTTCTCATGACAACAACGTCCACTTCACAGTGCACGTCGGTGGCGTACAGCAGAAAACGGAACCAGGTTTCCACATGGACTATGCTATGCAGGATGTTTGAGGTTGGCGAGGCCGCAACCGTGGAACACACGTCAACACCCGGGGGGAAGGGGGTTGCTTTGTGAGGGGTAGGAGGGATGGTGTGGAGGGGGTCGAGGGGACAGTCGGAATGGGCCATGATAGGAAGGAAGGTCTTTGTCACTGCCGTGATGTCGAGAGGCGATTCCGGTTGTTTTGGTTTAACTAACGTTAGGCAAAGTCCCCATTAACGGGTTACGCCCGAGGCTCGAGTCGGGGTTGGAGCGCCATTCCTTTTGTTCCGCTCATTTACGTACATTATCCTCGTTTCTTCCCTGAATCCCTCCTCCCCTTCCGACGCATCCTCTATATGACGAACGGATCCTCCGCTATATTGCACGAGTTCGTGAACGGCAACTCGCTCCTGGCATGGTTTTTATCAGGGCCGAAACACAGGCAGGAGCCATGTCTAGTAGGTAGGTATTCTGGACAGTAGAGCCCGAGCGACAAAACAGGCTTGATCAGGCCAAAGATTATGGGACTGGGAAATTAGAACACAATTACACAAGTTCGTGATCTGGAATGATGAGGGTGTTCTCCAACTTCACAGGAGGGTGCGCAGGTGAATAAACCAAGGGCACGTTTCCCCAACAGCTGGCGACAGCTGAGCGAGTGTATTTTAAGCTGGCGACAGCTGAGCGAGTGTATTTTATCCTGACTGGTCAGTCCCGATAGCAAAACGCCACGTGCACAACGTGCCAACTCCCCCACCAAAATATCCAGCCTCACTTTTCACCCTCGCTCCCTCATTCAGCAACTTACACGCCGATTGGCGTCAACGCATCAAGAGCGATATCTAGGATCCAAAGAAGAGGAAAATAGAGATGGCGCAACAGGGTCAATCTCACATGGCGATGCAGTCAATGCAGTACAACTATCAAATGGCGCCCCCGCCGCCACAGCAGCAACAGGCCCAACATGTGCAAGCACAGTTCCAACCGCAACAGCCGCAACAGCCAATGCAGCAGCAACAGCAGCAACAGCAGCAGCAGCAGCAGCAGCAGCGGCCTAACTTTCAGATGGCCCTGCTGCCGCCGCCACAGGACCGCTTGTATAACACGTGGGACGACCTGAGAGAGGACGTCAAGGCGTTCGCCAAGTCCCAGGGTTATGCCGTGGTTATTGTCTCATCACTCAACCGCGACGCCGAGGGCCAATACCGCCGCTATAACATGTGCTGCGCAAAGGGCGGCAAGAGCTACGCGTCCCACAGCAAGGGTCTCCGCAACACGCGCTCGGCCAAGACGGGCTGCCCGATGCGCATGAAGGCGATCCAGGAGAAGGCGTGGCCGTACAACGACAAGTGGCACGTCATCGTGCAGTGCGCCGAGCACAACCACGAGCCCTTCACTGGCGGACCGGGGGCCAACGCCCCGTCGCAGTTTCGCAAGATCGAGGAGGATGGCAAGCGCTGGATCATGATCATGCACCGCGAGGCCCAGTGCAACCTTCGCCAGCTGACCATCGGCATTCGCATCTCATTCGGCGACAAGTACCAGTACGTCAAGAAGAGCGACGTGCGCAACATGCTGGCCAAGATCAAGCGCGAGGAGGAGAGGAAGGCCGCCGCTGCCGCTGCTGCTCAGGGTCTCCCGAGCAATGCGCCTTACACGCTCATCCCAGCCTCGCATTTGCCGCCGCCTCCCCCGCCGCAGCAGGTCGAGAGACTGCCTGCGTTGCCGGCCGATATGCAGGTCGCGGATCCGGATCTGGAGTCGGACGATGACGGTGATGAGACATCACTTTAGGAGACGGATGGCGCTGGCTTGTTCGATTCGGAAGCGGCTGTCAACCGGGGGGGGGGGGGGGCTTGTGTATCTCAAACCCCGGCTATTTAGCTGTCCTGGGATGACCATCAATTACTATGTTTTGGGAGTAGTGTTGTGGGTGGAGGCAAAGGTGTATGGGCAGATAAAGAGTGGCAGAGATATATGATTTCGCGGAGGATAGAATCATGTAACTAATCATTAGAGTCTCTGTTTTTTTTTTTCAGTTTTGCCGGAGCGGTTAACGCAAGGACACAAACAGACTAGAGTTAATTGAGGTTGGCAGGAGAAGTGACGAGATCTCGGCATACCACCAGCTCAGTATCCTTCCTCCTCCGGTGTAGGCAGTTGTCCAAGGGAGCGGAGGGGGCCGGTGATTAGCATCCTAGTGCAGCATGCTAATCCAGAGGCTCCGGTGTACTGTGGGCAGCTAGGAAGACATGCTGGCTTGTTAACGAGACCAAGCGCACAGGCAATCACTAAACCAACAGTGTGTCAATGTGGAAGTTTGGAAACGAGGGCATCATATGAACCTAGCGAGAGCCTGAGATGCGTGAATCGTTGGTCTCTGCAACAATTTAAGAGAGACGGGCGGACTCCATGGCTCCTAGGACAGGCCGGAGAGCTCACTCGAACGTATAACCATGAAATGGACAACTTCCAAAATTGAACAGAACAAGCTGCAAGTGCAGCAAAACGACAGAGCTAAAAGAGATTCAAGAGACAGCTACTGTACTGTACCCAACCGCTACCCCCTCTCCTAGGTACGACAGGTCATCCCCCGTTTCCCTTTGTTTACCTTCCCTTCCGAAGCCAGCCACATCGCATGGATGTAATAATTCGCGTATTGCAATTTCGACACAAAAGCCAGAGGAGTCCTCCGCCTATCCTAGCAGCACCCCAACAGAGTTTCCAGTACCAGTCCCACCGCAAGTCCTGAGATGCCGCTTCAGATTATCCGCCCGCATGTTCTTGACATCACACCGAGGGCAGGGGACGAACTCCTTGGAGTAGGTCCGGTCGTCGCGGCGCGCCATGTCCGGGTGGAACTTGTGCACGTGCCGGGCCAGGTCCTTGCGCTCGGCGCCGCCCCTGTAGACGTTGCAGTAGGGGCACTTGTGGGGCCGGCTGTGGTTTTTCATGTGCTTTCTGTTCGGTCCGAAGAGACATGAGATGGTCAGTTGTTGTTGGTCTGTCTCTCTGTCTGTCTGTTCGAGGATCTGGTGGAGAGGACTGGACGGAGGCTCAGGAGAATGGGGTAAGGTGCGAGAGGGCAAAGAGCTGTTTTCTTGGCTTACCGGAGCTTGCATGCCAAGTTAAAGACCTTGACTTTGCTCTTGCAGTTTGGAAAGGTGCATCTGTACTCCTTGGGGCGGCTAGAAGGGGAAGAGGACCGGGTGGAGGAGGAGGAGGTTGAGGAGAATGAATCGCTGTCTTGGTCAGAAACGGGGGACTCAGCAGCGGATGGAAGCGCGCGAGGGCCTAAAGGAGTCTTGTAGGAACCGCCGGAGTCCGGAGACACTGGTTCCATAGTGTTGAAATCCGAAGAGAGAGGCAGAACAGGAGAGTTGTCGAAATAGGCGCTGGTGCCAACGCAACCAGCTGGTTGCTCGAGTGTGAAATCGGAATTTCTGTCAGCGAATGAAGGACCGGGTTGGAGCTGACAGAAGGCGTAACCGTCGGAATCCTGCAAAGAACTGTCCGCCATGATGGTGGCCATGCTTTCGGAACACTACTCGTCCGAGACGCGGCTAACTCCGGAGAGAGCCGCAAGAGACATGGGAGCACCAAAAGAGAAAGTCTCTGCGGGATCACAGGCATTGCCATCGAAATAAGGCCAAAAATTGCCGGAGAGAATACTGGCTCCAGTGTCGTAGATCCCACATTCTTTTTCGGAGCAGGATCCAGGCCCGAACTCTGGAGAAACGGTGGGAAGACCACCGTTCAAGCAGGTCCATCCGGAGAAAGGCACCTCAGGGGCTACTACGGACTCGGGAAGCGTCAAACCCCACGGGTCCGCGGTGCCACCGTTCCCAGGCCCATTGACGGTAGAAAGTTGGGCTGCATCAAATTCCAGCTGCATGCTTGGCTGTTCAGACCCAATTCCAGGCCACGAGGCGAGACTCATCTCCAACCCAAACCCCGTGCTAAGTTCGAGGCCTTCGAACTCGCCTTCCTCGTGGAGCATGCCTTCCCCATCAACAGCGTGCCTCAAGCCCCTCCGTTAGTTCTCCCATTCAGAAAGGACGTGCAGTAACGCTTGGAGCAGACTTACCCGGCGCGTAACACCGATCCGGACATCTGACACCGAGCTCTGCAGAGCTGTGAGACAGCCGGGGATCTAAAGTGGTGCTATTCCAGATGAATAAGTGATTGTCTCCACTCAAGCGATGTGAAGATCGTGCTGTACCGCGGCGATGGATGCTGACAAGACCAGACCGTGACAATGGATGGAGCATCCACGACAGCGCCGGTGGAGCGGATGGCCCAGGAACAACGCAAGCACTAGCCACTGCGGCAAAATTGGCAGTCAAATACCCTAGACCACTTCAGTCACGTCAGTGTCCCAAGGATTGCAAACGGAGGAATACAAGAGGCATACCCTTCTTGCTGGTGCGGGTCGTCGAGGCGGAATCGGCACCTAACGTCGACATCCAAACGCCATCAACGACCTCGAGGCAGAAATCCCAGATTCCCAAGCACCATGCCAAACGGAACGGCCCCGTAAGGCCCGCATTTGAGGCCCGCCATTTCGAGGCCTACTGCAGATACGCAGCTCGGCCGAGGACAAGGGTTCAATTGGTTGGCCATTTCTCCTCATTCACCCCTGCTCAACAAGGCAGTGGCGGAGGGGAGGGCACACAGCGAGGTCCAAAACTGATTGAACAGGTCGGAAATGTTTAAAGCTTTGACCTTCCGGTGATTGCCTTGTCGAACTCTCACGGAGACATCCGAAGTGACTTGTTACCGTATGTATGCCCCCGACAGGACTCAGAGGAGCAACTGTTCGTGTAACCCGACACATCTCGGGAGAGTGGCTGCCTCATCGAGGCTCACCACCATGGAGAGGAAGGCATACCCTAGTTGGCCACAGAGGCCTCTTTCCGCCTTTTCGGACGGAGTCGAGGACTTCTTGATTATTTAATGATGACTTCGCAGAAGGAAACTGAGCATTTTCAAGACAACGACAGCAATTGCACCGCCATTTCCACCGCGCGAGAGTTTCGAGCGCAAGATGTCAGAGTACGTCGAGATACCTCCCAGCACGCGCAAGCGGTTCTTCGAGCCCGTTATACTGTTGGATGCCCTCCGATCAGTCTACCTCAGAGACAACAGGACCTCGGAACCAGACCTGGAGTCGGACGCGGGAAAATCCCCGATGCAGACATACTACTGCTTTCTTAACAAACTGAGCCAGATCTGCGACAGCGAGCCAAAGCAGCCTCTCGGGAAAACCGTCAGCGCCGTTGTGGTCCTCGATTCGGGTACCATCGAGTACCGCTTGGCGTCCAACCAACGGGGCCGCCGTGAACTGGACACGGTCAGGGAATACTTGACAGACATAATCGATGTGTTTGGCCGTGCCAGCGACGAGGAGATGAATAATAAGTCTTTTACGGCCCGTCTCCTCTCTGACGTATTGCGGAAGGTTCTGGCGTTCAACCGTCCCAGAATCGAGGACTACATTGATTCGTTGTGTGGGGTGAAAGGAAACAGCGAAAAAGACAGCCTCACTTTTTGCATCGAGTCCTCCGCAGACGATGAGGCGAATGAGGGTAAGATATTTCGGCTCGCGGCTCCTCGATCGCTTCTTGTTGCTAATAGAATACTGCCTGCCGCGCTTCAGAGACATCGGCTGCTAACGCTCTCCGCAGCCTGCTGCCGCACATTCAGGCTGCAAGAAACGCCCCGCGGAAAGGCAACGACGCATGTAAGCTGCAAACCGCGGGAGATGCCTGAAGGGATACTGCTCATATTGCTCCTGCAGTTGCCAGTCACGCGGAAAAGCTCCTCAAGGCTATCCACTCCCACTACGCTTCCGGCCTCGGGGAGTATATGAAAAAGAAGACCCGCGGCGACAACAGGGTTGCCGACAGCCCCTGGGACGACGTCCGCCACGCACTCGGCCGCCTGCTCTCCTACTATATCGCCATCAAAGTGCTCATCTCCGCCCGCAACCTCTGGCCCCGGATCTTCGTCGACTTCGAAGTGACGTGCATCCCTTCCCGCCAACCCCTCGGCGAACCGCCCGACATCCGCCGCAACGCAAATGGCATTCTCAACCGCATGGGCCGCAACAGATCCACCATCGACGCCTGCAAGCGCCACGCCAGGGACCTCCAGGCTCTCGGGCTCGATGACCGCATCAGGGAGCGGGCCAGCCCGGGCCGCTTCCGGCCCATCGTCCACGCCGAGGTCAACCTGCTCGACTCGGTCCTGCGCGACCAGGAAGCGGCCGAGGCCGAGGGCGAGGACCCGATCCGCTTCTTCAACGAGGCCGAGTTCGGCCGCTACATCGGCAGCAGCAAGCCCACCTGCTTGCTGTGCCACTTCTACTTCGAGGCCCACCCGTCGCGCGTGCGTTGCCGCGAGACGCACTACAACCTGTACCCCAACTGGCGGGCGCCGGACGTGAAGACAAGCGACGGTGAGGAGGCGGAGCGGCAGCGGCTGGATATCATGGAGAGTCTGATCAAGGTCGTGCGCAACGAGACGGGGCGGGCGATCAGGGAGCGCTCGTATCCTCGGCGCAAGCACGACTCTTGGGATACGCCGACGAATCCTCTCCCTGGGAGCACAGTCCGGGGGGTTGATGATCTGGCTTCGAGGATGAGCCAGATCGGCCTTGATGATGCCGCTTCAACCAGGGGCTGCCCGCCCGATGTCTCCTCGACATGGGGTGAAAGCGACTCGTCGCGGGAACAGACCCCTGGAAGTCCCACACTTGATGCGGACGACGGGGTGGACGATGAAGATGACGATGGCGGTGTCAAACTGTGAAATCCGGGATGCTACGTTTCTCTTTCCCTTTCTGCGGTACTCTTTCTTGTGTCTGAGTCCTTGGTGGTTAGCGTCAGAAATTTTGAACTGGAAGGATGAACCACTGGAGCTGACCCGGATCATGGGATGATTCGAGGAGAGGCAGGGACAGGGTCAACCGTGCGCTTGCAGCATAATGTTGAATCTATTATGAGCAGCCATCTATATTATTATTATTATTATTCCTACACCGCTATGCCCTTGGGCGTGCCGGACCT
>MU860077.1:0-28881 GCA_033296875.1 Achaetomium macrosporum
TGTCTGCCTCTGCATGTGGTGCCATGCCAAGGCGACTTGGTGATTTCCGCTGACAGCCACTTGATATCCAGCTCGCCTCTACGCCCAACCATCAATCAAATACCAAACTTCTCCTTCAGAAATTGCCTGACCTGCTCGTTCCCTCCCCTGCCCACCGCGAGGCCCTGGGGATCCCCCTCGACCTTCAACCCCTCCAGCGACGTCGCCCGCGACAGCGCCACGTACACCTGTCCCTCCTCAAACGCACGAGACAGGTTGACAACCACCCGATCCAGCGTCATCCCCTGCGACTTGTGGATGCTCAACGCCCACGCGGCGGCGAGCGGGACCTGCGTGCGGCAGAGCAGCGAGTAGGGATCCTTGTCGCCGAGCTCGTGGACCTGGCACTCCGGATAGATAGTCCGAGTAGTGCCGTTCAGGAAGCGGATGATCGGCCAGAAAAGCTTCTTCTCGCGGCGCTGCGGGTCTTGCAGCTGCTGCTCGGCAAAGTGCTTGATATGGGCCTCCTTGACCGAGGCATACTCGCCGACTATGCCATTCACACCGGGGTCATCGCGCCGTTCAGCCTTGCGAGGGAGCCGGGCAGGGTCGTACGGCTCAAACCCGGCGATGATCCCCTGGCTGCCGTTGCAGAGCCCCGCGCCCAAGTCGAGATTGACCAGCAGCACCACAATCATGCCTATCTTTAGCTCGATCCGCCGCTCGAAACGGTGGTCGTCGAGTGCGCGAAGCGAGCCGTCTGGGTTCTGCCGACCCTTGTATTCGAGGTGCGGATGTTTCTCCGCCTGCCAGAGGAAGCGGTCGTAGCACTGGAATGAATGTGGCGGCGTCTTGAGCCGAGCGAAAGCTTCTTCGTTAGTGCGACGCACCTCCTCTCGGGTGCTGAACAATTGGACTGCGCCGCCGGTAACCGACTTGTGGTTCATTAGGATGTCCACCTCTACGCTGGTGAAAGGAAGGCCGAGGCGGGACTTCTCCAGCATGGAGATGAACTGCCGATCGCTCTGACGGTGGATCGACTTCAAGTGCACATGGACAAAGTCGCAGTCCTTCCAGGCCTGGCTCCGGAACGCCCACTTATCGCTGTCGCGGTACCTCCTGTTGCACTGTGGGCATGTGTAGAAAGTGTCTTCCTCCCCAGCTCTCGAGACGAGGTCGCTTCCGCAGGTGATGCAGTGCTGGAACGGCTTCACAGGCGGCAGCTGGCAGAAGTCCCCCGTGACGATGACTTGGACCCCTCCGAAAGGCGCATCACTTCTGCGTCCGGCCTTCATTACGGCATTTAATCTTTCAAAATGCAGATTCTCTACCATGCTGATCTCGTCGATGATGATGGTGTCGACTTCCATAAACCGCTTGCGGGTCGTCTTGCCGCGCGCCGCCTTCTGAAGCTCCAGAAGCTTTCGTTTGTGGTGGTCTGGCGTCCATCCGGCGAAAGTCCAGGTCGTTGTACCGTTGATAGCGAGAGCGACTTTGCCCGTAGGCGCCATGACGCGGCACTAGAAAGATTCAGGATCATACTCATAATTGGGAATAGTAAAGCTCCATACATTCTTGCCCATGCCTTTCAGGCGTTTCCTGATGGCATGCAGAACCGTGGACTTGCCGCATCCCGCGGAGCCGGTGTAGAATATGTTGAAGCCGCTGGCGGCGAGGTCAACAACCTCTTGTTGCTCCGGGCAGAGAACTGGCTCATTTCGTGGCTTCGGTTGTTGTGCATTTGGTGTATTTGGAATTGGCGGAGCCCCTGCATCGGCCCTCTGGCCAGGCAGAAGAGGGACAGGTTCAGGCAAGGGGTCGACGTATGGCGGCTCATAGGTCCGTGTCCCGGGTTCGAGCTTGTCGACGCCGAACAAAAGTCGAGTGTACGATCTCCGGTGCCAGGAGAGCTGCAGTAGGAGGTCAACAGGCAGCGCGGAGCCTTGCGCGTTCGCCTCATCAAAGGGGGTTAGGTCGAGCTGTCGCTGACATACCCAGTATTCCCGCGCAACAGCAAGCGCTGCATCGGACAGCGGGCGGCCCAGATGGTCAAGCGGTGGTCCTACTGCTTGCATCGCCGGCGAGGGACCGGGCGCTGTGGCATGCATTGCTGGTTGAAATGGTGTCGGATTGATCGCTGCAGGCTTTGCTATAGTCTTCACCTCGGCCTTCACCTCGGCCACCTCGGCCTTGGCCTCAGCCTTCGCGTCCTGGCCGTCCTCCTCATCATCGCTGATCACGATGACCTCATTGGCAGTGGGGTTTGCGGGGGATTCGGGCTTTTGTCGCTTCTGCCTATCAGACGCAATTCCTTGGAAGGCATCTTCAGGCCCTGGCTCGAGCCAACAATCGCTCGTCCTTTTCCTGAGAAGAGGCGGGGGTGAGTTCATGTTTCTCGGCCATGGCGTTGTGTCTGAAGGCAGTAGCGGCTGGGGTGACGTGTGTTCGGCTCGGACAACCCAGCCAGCATTGACAGCGTCGAAAGCTTGGTGAGCGTTGAATGCAGCCTGTGGAGGTGCAAAAGTCGGTTCCATTTTTGTTCCCTGCGCGTGATGGGAACTTTGTGGCAGCGCTTCCCTCTGGAAGTCGCGTTCCAAAACACGTGGTCACGCGGCCGCGCACTTTCGATTTCAATTTTGAGTTTTGGGACCCCACACTGTGTTTGCTCAACGCGCCGACGCGGTGAACATGCATCCACCGTCAGGCCGTGAGCTCCCTCAAAACGATTTATCATTTGAAACACCGCGATTAACGGATGATGGATACCGGGCGCGAACATCGTTAGGAGCGA
The DNA here is from genome assembly GCA_033296875.1 of Achaetomium macrosporum. Lineage (NCBI taxonomy): Eukaryota > Fungi > Ascomycota > Sordariomycetes > Sordariales > Chaetomiaceae > Achaetomium > Achaetomium macrosporum. The sequence continues at coordinate 2,771 of MU860077.1, forward strand.
GCCCCTCCTCTCAAGTGTCTCACTCTTCCTTTGTCGCCCTGAACCAATTCTTCCAGTCGGTCCATCACGGAACACGTCGCAGCATTTTATCGTCATCTTTTTCCCAAACGGAAGCGTAGGCTTGCTGCAGCTAAGTGGTTGACCCCAGATGCCGACCGTGTTGCGACGTGCTTCTGCCCTCAATCTCAAGGGACACGATGCTGCATTCTCGTGTCTATTTGCCTGAAAAGCCTTCCCTTCTATACTTTCTATTTTCTAAGCCAACTGGCAGGTTTTCTCTTCTCATCTCTTTCTGGACAGTTTCAGTTCTCACGCCGTCCAATATTCCCGCGATCTTTCTATTTTCTCTTTCGAGCCTGAGTCGAGACTCATGGATACCAATCGTGGCGAGGTTAATTGCGAGGCGGACGGCAATCCGACTGTACGTCGGCCTCGTCTACCTTGACTGCGAGTAGTACTGACTGGGTCCAAGCCGACTGGCCTGGCTGAGCCGAGCGGGCAAGGTGGCCAGGTAAGCTGGTGTTTATTCATTTGCAAACTGCAATGCTAACTAATGACATAGAACGCACAGAAAGCCGTAAACGTTCCATTTCGCGCGCGCCCGCTTGGTGAGCAAGCGCGACACCTGCCACATTTCCCTAGACAACGCACCGTTGAACCCGACGCCCGAACAGCAGATCCCGCAGCTGCGATCACTGGACGGCAAGCTCGACTTCACAATCCATCGCACGGCGTACTAGCTCCATGGGCACCAAGCTGCGGGGGGGATGTCTGGCATAGCCAGGCACCCATCCGCGGTTCGAGCAACCCTAGAATGCTCCGTCTCTTCGGAATCGAGACGCAGTCGACTTCCGTGACAAATTCGTGAGTACCGTTGCTTGATTCCATTGTTCCTTGCTCCCGTCACCGCTAACGAGAGTCCAATAAGTAGTCCACGGCCGGAGTACACCATAATGCTCAATGGTTGAAGTCAGTCACCCCTCTACGGTAGGAGCAAGCCTAGGTTGCTCCGTCTCTAGGAAATTCGGGACGTTATGCGAATTTCAGGAACCTGTAAGTATCCTCACCTGACTCTACTGTTCCTTGCTCTCGTTAGCGCTAACGAGCTCCCAATGAAGTTATCCACGGCCGGAGTATACCAAACTGCTGAATGTTTGAAGAGAGATTTGAATTCCACGAAACCTAACTAGTAAGTACGTGATCTCTGTGTCTCTGCCGTTCCGCGGGCCTAACGAGCTTTCAACGAACACAGCTATCGACCGCCTAAGTGATCTGCTCTGTGATTCGGGAGGGACTCGAGGCGTAAGAGCCTTACCTGAACACCCAGTAAGCAGCATTGGTTCCTCTGTACGTTGTATGCAGCACTGGCATTCTGCTCGGTAACACTCAGCCTTCGAGACGTCCACCGTTCGACGTTTACAACTTTGGCGTGCGCACTCCCCTGCTCTCTCGACAACTCACTCCTCCTCCTCCAGGCTGCACGGGGCGAGCAGCACTGCGCTGCGCATCGTCGTGCTCGTGCTGAGCCAATTGGTTGTGCCACAGTTTCCGAGTGCTCAACCCAGTGTCCACACGACAGTCGATCCATCCGCTTCTGCAGTGCCTGGCTACCAAGGTGCCTCGCGACGACAGCCATCGCCCCTTCAAGCTCCCCCAGGTGCTGGCGCACAAAGGGAATTCGCCCACCATTCCAAATTCTTACAGATCTCCTTGGCCTGCCGTCTCCTAGGACCCCGCAGTATTCCTTTAGCCTGGTCAGTCCATTCGCTGTCAATCACGATGATGAGCCAAGACGAGGTTAGCCTTCCGCTTGTTGCAAGGGTACCTATCCGCTCCCGCATTTCGCATCTTGGCGACATCCACCTCCATATCACTACCTTCCGTTTTGGGCAGTGCTGTATCATGCCATGGCGCTGGGCATTCTAGACCTGCCGGGCCTGGGTGAATTCCCGACTTTCCAATCCGGGCAGGAGATTGGCAATTGCATATCAAAATGATCACAAAATAGGCGGTGCCGGTTGTGCAACCGTGCAACCGCATCTCAGTACCCCTCAGCAACCTCCACGCTCGAGCCCCGACGGTTGAAAGTCAGGATGCGAAGCCTTCTCTCAGTCTACCTAGCGGCGACGACAGCGGTCGCGGCGATTGAGCCTCCTCGATATCCTCACCAGCCTGTCGGCAATGGCACCAAGCTGCTGACGTACAACATCACCACCGGCAGCCCCGGTGAGCTGTCGGTGACGACTACGTCTGTCACGTGGGTCAAGTCAAAACACGATGGTGATTTCATCACCAAAGCCGACGACGGGTCCTTTGTCTTTGAAAACGTCGTCAGCGGGGACAGAACCACGTTTCTCTCGGCGGACAAGATCCCGGCCGGCTACTGGGATTACCAAATCTCGACCGACCGTTCCAAAGTCTTGTGGGCTGTTAACTACACCAAACAATACCGGCACTCGTACTTCGCAGGCTATCTTATCCAGGACGTGGCAACAGGAGAGACGGAACCCCTAGTGAAGGACTCCAAGGCCGACATTCAATTTGCCACGTGGAATCCCACCTCATCCTCGCAGATCGCTTTTGTGCACGGCAACAATCTGTTTATCTGGGAGAATGGAACGACGAGCCGGATCACCAATAGCGGTGGGCCGGACATGTTCAACGGCGTTCCGGACTGGGTCTATGAAGAGGAAGTCTTCGGCTCCAACTACGCTCTCTGGTACTCCCCGGACGGCGAGTACATTGCTTTTCTGAGCTTCAACGAGACGGGCGTCGAAACGTTCACTGTTCCCTACTACATGAACAACCAGCCGGTGCCGCCTCCTTATCCGCGTGAACTCAAACTGCGGTACCCTAAGGTCGGGACAAAGAATCCCACTGTGTCTCTCAATCTCCTCGACGTTAGAGCGCGATCGTCCTCCCAGGTATCCATCGATGCTTGGCCGGCGGAAGATCTGATCGTCGGCGAGGTTGCCTGGGTGACGGATGGCCACGACAAACTCATCTACCGGGCATTTAACCGCGTCCAAGATCATGAGAAGCTCGTGCTTGTCGACACAAAGAGTAAAAGCTCGGTAATCACCTGGGAGAGGGACGGATCTGACGGCTGGCTCGACAATAACCTGGCAATCACCTACATTGGTCCCATCAAGTCTAAGGCTGGGAGAAGCCGGCGCGGCAAGGACCACGACAAGCCCGACAAAGACAGGTACTACCTGGACCTCTCGGACGCCTCTGGCTGGAACCACCTCTACCTCTTCTCCCTCGACGGCCGTACCAACATCTCCCTGACAGCGGGAGAATGGGAGGTTGCCTCGATCGCCAAGGTCGACACCGCCCGTGGTCTCGTCTACTACACGTCGACAGAGCACCACCCCACCGAACGCCACCTGTACTCCGTCTCGTATCTGACGGGTAAGAAGACGCCCCTCGTGGACCCCTCCGTCCCGGCTGTCTGGTCCGCCTCCTTCTCCGCTTCAGGCGGCTTCTACATCCTCCGCTACGCCGGGCCCGACGTCCCCTACCAAGAGCTCTACTCCGTCAACAACACCTCCTCCCCAATCCGCACCATCAACTCCAACGCCAAACTCCACGCCGCCCTCCAATCCTACCGCCTCCCCAACATCACCTACCTCGACCTGCCCCACCCCTCCGGCGTCAACCTCTCCGCCATGCTCCGCCTCCCCGCCACCTTCGACCCAACCAAGAAATACCCCGTGCTACTCACCCCGTACGGCGGTCCCGGCGCGCAGGAAGTCAGCAAGGCCTTCCAGCCGCTCGATTGGAACGCTTACATCGCGTCGGACCCGGAGCTGGAATACATCACGCTGACAGTCGACAACCGCGGGACAGGGTTCCGCGGCCGGGCGTTCCGTTCCTCAGTGGCCGGCCGCTTGGGCGAGCTGGAAGCGCAGGACCAGATCTGGGCGGCCAAGTATTTGAGTGAAGCACGCTCGTGGGTGGATGCGGAGCGGATAGGGATCTGGGGGTGGAGTTACGGCGGGTATCTGACGGCTAAAGTGATTGAGGTTGGGGATGAGGCGATTGCGTTTGGTATCGCGACGGCGCCGGTAGCCGATTGGAGGCTTTACGATAGCATCTACACGGAGCGCTATATGAAGAGCTTGGAGGGGAATGAAGCGGGGTATAATACCTCTGCGGTGAGGCACGCGGAAGGGTTTAAGGGGTTACGGGGCAGGTTCTCGCTGCAGCATGGCACGGGCGATGATAATGTGCATTTTCAGAACTCGGCTGCGCTGGCGGATTTGCTAATGGGGGCTGGGGTTGGGGCCCATAAGTTAAGTGTTACATTCTTCGCCGATTCGGACCATGGGATTAGGTACCATGGGCAGAACGCGTTTGTGTATAAGCAGTTGAGCGAGCGACTGCTGGAGGAGAGGCGGAGGGAGGGGAACGGCGGAGGGCATCAGTGGAGCAAGCGGAAGGGGACGACCTCCGGGGCCTGGAGAGGGTGATGTATCGTAGAAAAGCGAGATGACTGGGATTATTGAAGTAGTGTAATTAATTGATCAGCTGGTCAAATTAATGGGCTCAGCCCAAGTGGTGATGATGCTCGCCATCATTACTGATGGATTGATGGTTTTGGTGTTCTCCCAAGGCAGCTAACTCTTCCTCCTCTTTTTTTTTCTATTTTTGTTCCTTGTCTTCCTTGTCTTCCTCCTTTTCCCTTTCTTTTTCTCTTTTTTTTATCTCTTTCCTTCTCTCTTTTTTGTCTCTTGTCTCTTTCCTTCTCTCTTTTTTGTCTCTTGTCTCTTTCCTTCTCCCTTTCCTTCCCCCTTTCCTTCCCCCGTTCCTTCCCTGTTCCCTTCTCTCCCTCCTTCTATTCATTTCCCTTACACTTTAGTTACCACTTTTTTATTTGTTAACCCATTGGCCAAACCTGGGGATGAGGAGTTGGTCTGGGGCTTTTATTTAACCTTGGGGTGCCGATTCCAAAACCCGGACCCCGGCGCTAAGATCACTTCAAGTTCCACCTCTTCAAGGCACGAATATCAGATTCTAAATTCCGGTAGTCAGCCCGGCCATGGTCGACAGCCCAAGCCCCTATGCAGAGATGGAATGATTTCCCCACATCGAGATGCGCGGGGTCATAGCCGTTGAGTCGCGGCGTTAAGATCACGCGTTAATGAATCCGTTGGCTGCCAACCATCACGCGTGAGGGTGGTGCCGACTGCATCAATCTGTTCAAAGCAATTGTTCCACAAGGCGGCTTCGGCATGTTCAACGACGCAAGGCTCCACGCTCCTCCCCTCTTCCGGAACGAAGTCCTGATCTTGAAAGCCAGGGAAATCAACCAAACCCGTGACTGATGGGAGTGTAGCCTCAGTGAGGTCCAGACCATTTCCCTTTGCCCAACGCCAGCGGGCAGTGTTCTGAGTTGCAAACCATTTGACGAGGACACCCCGCAGTTGACCACTGGTGAGTTGGAGCACCCGCCACGTCCAAGTCGGTTGCTAAAACGCTTGTCCAACGCGCCTACACTACCGCTTACCTCTCTCGAAGTCTCTGTATTCCTCCGCCACCGAACACCAAACGAGGACAAGCTTACGCCCACGTTCAAGCACGCCGGGGCTTACTGCGGTAAGCCTCCTGCCCTTCCCCGCAAGCCAGACCAGGCCCGCAGCCGCTGGCGACGGGAAACCAGGATCTGATATCTGGGTAGCATCCCCGGCAATGAGGTTCGGGCCCGGTTGAAGCAACTTTGACAGGACCCACCGGCGATCTTACCTCCTCTGGGGAAGTTCGCGGGGGGAGATTTTGCGGGGAAGTGGGCTGGCTCCAGTGCTCCTGCGGGGGAAGGGAACGGGTGGGGCCATGGAGACGATACACGCATGGGGAATTGTTTGGGGAGATGCTGTCCAGTGGAACGACGATGGTGCACTGATTGGCAGGCACTTGGACTTGAGATGGGAGGTGCGACGGTGACACTGCAGGTTGCCGGGCCATGGATATGCGAGATAGATGGGAGGGTTTAAGAGGGTGCTGATCCGCAGGCTGCGTCTCCAACTCGTACATCTCTTGTTCCTTTCGGGTTGCGTCTTGCACATGCCGGGTACAGTGGTCGAGGCCGACACCAACATGGGAACGTACACCGAGAAGCATGAGGCCTCGGCCTCACAGTCCGACGACCGAGTCGATGTGGAGCAAGTGGACAGAGTCGCGGTCCCTCCGCCGACGCTCGAATCGTTTGCTCACCTGGACGAAAAGGCCATTTTGCGCAAGGTGTGTCCCCACGATGCTCTTTGATGACGCCGACTAACTCGTCACCAACGCTGACCAGATGGATATGCGGCTGATCCCCATGCTCGCCCTGCTATATCTCCTTTCCTTCCTCGACCGTGCGCACTTCCCCCACCCTCCTCCTAATACCCCTCTCTCGCCACAATATACTGAGAATATGATATACACAGGCGGCAACATAGGCAACGCGAAGATCGAAGGCCTGCAAGAAGACCTGGGCCTGACCAACGACCAGTACAACTGGTGCCTGACCGCCTTCTTCTTCACCTACGCCGCCTTCGAGGTGCCCAGTAACCTGATGCTGAAGCGCGTGCGGCCCTCGCGCTGGCTACCCTCCATCATGGTCGCCTGGGGCGTCGTCATGACGCTGATGGGCATCGTGCACAACTATGCTGGCCTCCTAGCGGCCCGCATCTTTCTCGGTGTCACCGAGGCCGGGCTGTTTCCCGGCGTGGCCTATTACCTGACGAACTGGTATCGAAGAGATGAGATGCAGCTGCGCCAGGCTCTGTTCTTCAGCGCGGCGAGCGTGGCGGGCGCGTTTAGCGGGCTGTTGGCGTTTGCGATCGGGAAGATGGACGGGGTCGGCGGGCTGCATGGGTGGCAGTGGATTTTCATTTTGGAGGGGATTGCGACTGTTTTGGTTGCCATCGTCGCCTTCTTTGCGGTGTATGACTTCCCCGAGACAGCGGGCTTCCTCACCGAGGAGGAGCGCGCGTTCGTCGTCTACCGCCTCAAGTACCAGGGCCAGATCCGGGATCCGGGTCGTGCCCAGGTTGCTCAGGCGGATGCGTTCAAGTGGAAATATGTCGCCCAAGGATTTATGGATTGGCAGATCTGGGCGAACATAGTGGTGTACTGGGGGGTGAGTCCCCCGATTCTCCCTTTCACATGTGCGCCTTTTCAGATGGCACTAACTTAACTCATCCCAGATCGTCTGCCCCCTCTACGGCATCTCCCTCTTCCTGCCGACCATCATCCGGCAGCTCGGCTACCAGAGCAGCCAGGCCCAGCTGATGACGGTGCCCATCTACATCACAGCCGCTATCCTCGCCGTCATCGCCGCCTTCTTCTCGGACAAGGTCGGCAAGCGAAGCCCCTTCATCCTGAGCTTCTTGGTCGTCATGGCCGTGGGTTTCTCAATGGCGATCTCGGTCGACCCGGAGCGCCAGCCTCGTGTCGTATATGGAGGCGTGTTCATCGCTGCCTGTGCCATCTACCCTGCCTTCCCGGGCGTGATCGCCTGGCTGTCCAGCAATTTAGCAGGGTCGCTGAAGCGATCTGTTGGGATGGCGCTGCAGATTGGGGTGGGTAATCTCGGTGGTGTAAGTGCTTTGTTTCCTTTGTTCTTTACTTTTCTTCTTCCTCTTTTCTTTTCTTTACCTTTTCTTTTTTTTTTAACCTTTTTTTTTTTTTCAGTGTACCAACACAGCCGAGGAAAATGTATTTGATGCTGACCTAAGCTAGGCGATGGCTTCGAATTTCTATCGCGCCAAAGACGCTCCGAGGTACCGGCTCGGACACGGCCTGGAGCTCGGCTTCATCGGGGCTGGCGTCATTGCTGCGCTGGTCCTACTGGCTGGGTACTCCGCGGAGAACAGGAAGCGGGCGAGGAGGATCGACGAGGGCGCGCTCGATTCGTACACGCCCGAGGAGCTGTCTGACCAAGGAGACAAGGCTCTCACCTTCCGCTACGTGTATTAGAGTTTGATATCATAGTAATGTTGCCTGGCGAGACTCTTGTCGGATAGAGGTCGGAACTCCCAGCACTTACATAGCGCTGTGTAACGTGAGTGTTCGAACAAGCGGCCAGACGACTGGTAAATCTGATGTGTTACCCGCAACGTAGCATACAAATGTCACACCTGATCGGAGTTGCGCGCCAAACTGTGTGTTGTAAGGCTGAGCCACCCTCACAGGATCTGGGGAACCAAACTCTTGGGTACCCGACAACCCGGTTTCCGGATTCTCGCGGTAGAAAGACAGCACCCAGTCTGACCGAAGACGCCGCTGCGCGCGAACTCGCGTCACCTGAGGCTTATGCCAAGACTGTTGATGTTTGGTACTGGCCCCCCTTTTTGACCCGAATTCGGACATGTCAATGTCCAAAGGGGTGATAAACGAGGAGTGCCAGCGGGTTATGGGATGGCAGCGTGTGGGGGCGTTCACCGACTGGGCCTTGATTTGGCGTTAAGTCGAACTTCCTAGCTACCAGCTTTGAGTTTGAGCTTCAGTAAGAGAGTGCTGTGGAGAGTCAACATTGAACCTTTGAGTTTCAGGATTGTGATTCAGATAATCTTCGAGTCGATGTAGATGTACTCAACTTATATGTGCTTCGGACCATTCTAGACGGCTAGAGATTCTGCTTCATCGTAGTGTTAGATCTCCAGCACGTCGTTCATCCTCCCGTTACACCATCAGTTCCGTTTTATTCAGAGCTGTCGATGCTCTGTTGCCCAATTCAATCATGTAACGTGAACTGCTCGCATTCTAAACAGGCCGGACTTCGCATCCATAATATTTCTCGGTTCAGCGGACTATCAAGCATTGTATTGTGTAACATGAGGACTCGGACACACTCATCGGTGGACCCATGCTAGAGCTTCAAACCAACCAACCGTCACGTTGCTTGTGACTTTGGAATCTCACCGAAGCAGGATCTTCAACAACAAGAACCGTGCATATGGTTCTCGCAGGGTGAGAAATTACATGTCGGCGTAATTTGAGTGGCTATCGTCAGCATCGTGATCCTACTCATACCGCCAGCAACAACGACACATGACAACTCTGAGCCCAGCTCAGTTCGGGAGGTGTGTGACGATGAGATTCAAAAAAGGCCGAAGAGATATTCTGTTCGTCTATAAATTGGTCCTTCTTCTCGCTCCTAGAGTACGTTTCCTCTCACCACAACACCAGACACACAGTTCAGCTCCAAACTAAATCCAGCACCTTTACTACTTATCTACCAACGCTCAACACCGGCACCCACCTTCACAACCATCAACATGATGTTCAAGACTACCACCATCCTCGCCCTCGTTGCGGCCCTGGCGCCCAGCGCTCTTGCCGTCCCAGCGGCCTCGGCTTCCAAGATCGAGGCGCGCCAGGTTCCCGCCAACTGCCCCCGTAATGTTAACGTCTGCGGCTTCACCCTAATCGACAGAAATCCGAGGTGTAAGCAATTTCTCACATTTCCCATCTCACCCCTTTTTTTGTCACACCCAACGCTGACTCCAGCTTCTTCTCTTCCCAGGCGCCGAGCCGGACACACTGATCCGCCTGGGCGGGGACGGCTGGAATTCTATCTACCACGTCAACGGCGAGGGCGTCGCGGACCGGTTCGTCCGGCAGTGTGCTGTCGGCCAGTGTGTCACCTTTGGGGCTGATCCTAAGTTCCCCGAGGCGCACTGCCGTGCTTGAACGGTCCCACAGCGGAACGGCCAAGGAAATGGCTCAAGGGAGGAAGTTCGGGTTGGGTGGCGGTTTCTTTTGTTCGCTTTCCTTCGAGACTTTGTACCCGCTTGGCCAGCTATTCATTCTTTCCAACTAGAAGGTCTACAGCTTCACGGCTACTACTATGTTCAACAGTACATGAACGCGCGTTTCAAGACATGGGACTGATTGCCCATCGCAGCATGCGGAGTCCTCCCTTGTCGTTTCTTCATGCACGTCTTGAGCTGTAGAACGGCCTAACAAAGCGTGCCCTCGGATACCACCTCCCACTCTTCATCATGGCTCTCTCCCACATTACCCTCCCCTTCACCCTCCCCGCCTCGATGACAAAGCGTCTGCTCATCCTCGCTGTTCTTCCTCTCCTCTCCGTCCCCACTATCCTCTTTATCGTACTCCTCGCCACTATCGCCCACCCCCTCCCTATTGTCCATATCCACCTCTCTCCCTCCACGCTCAATATTCGAATCGATCGCTCCCAACCCACCAAACACCCCCTCCCTCCCGACTTTCCACGCCCCATCCCAGCACAACACCAAACCCGACTCCCCCCTAACCCACGCCTCCCACTCCTTCTTCTCCCCCTCCCTACTCTCACCCCCAGGCATGGTTTGCCCCCTCACCCGCTTCTCCCCTTCCTCAAAAACCCTCCACCCCTCCGCACACAGCCCCGCAAATTTATCGTGATCCAGCTCCTCCCCTTTGTGGCACTCACAGCCGTGCGTAAGCTGCGGCGGGTGATCGTACGGAAACTCCTGCGGATAGAGCACCGCGTTCGGGCCGATTTCGTAAGGCAGGGGGAGGTGGAAATGGCAGGGGCACGAGTGGAAGCGGATGCGGTTCTTGGGGTCAGTGTTGTTACATGCTGGAGAGGGGATGAATGGGATTGGGGGGTTGTAATCTGCGTTGTGGAGATGAGGGGGGTTGAGGATGTGGAGGCTTAGGGAGAGGTAGAATGCTATTTGCTCTGTGGAAAGCGGGGAGCGGTTATCGGAAGAGGCGAGGAGGGTGAGATGTTCCCTTGCGAGGGAGGAGATAAGAGCCGGGGAAGAGGGGCGGACTAGGTGCGTGTGGATGTATTTGAGCAGGTGGGCGTGGGTGGTGACTTGACTAGGGGTGAGGGAAGCGGCGATGGATTTGGCGTCTTCGAGGAGGACGGCTTGGTGGAAGTGGAGGATTTCGAGGGACGGGAGTTCGGGGATGACGCCGAGCCGTCTGAACGCCTCGTTGCGGTCGGCATGGTGTTCGATGCTGAAGTTGGGTGGGTTGATGGTGTCTGGGAGGGGCCGTAGATCGGGAGCAACGAAGGCGGCCCGAGCTTGGAGGCTGTCCCAGACCTGTGGACTGTAGTGCTCCTTCCAGGAGAGTGGCGAGATGCCAAAGGTTGCCTTGAACAGTGGATAGCTCATGTCCTGGATGATCTCGGACTGGCCGTTGGTGGACAGCTGCGACAAGGCCGCGTGAACCATCTGCAGGTAGAAGTACGCCTGCGTGACGGAAAATTGACTCTGAGAGGGATGCATGGCCCGCAGCCGCATCGTCTGCCGCTGCAGCGAGGCAAAGGCCAGGTTGATGAACCAGCTGCGGCGGCGCGTCTCGCCTGGCCGGAGATAGCGCTGAACTACGGCAAACACGAAGCGGAGGACACGGTCGGGATCTTCCTGTTGTTTGTTGGTGATCTGCTGCCGGAACGGGGATTCCGCGTCTCGCGGAGGCTCGATCAGCTTGCGCAGGTCGGGCAGCATCCAGAACTTTTCGGCGTATTCCGATTTTAGGATATCCGAACTGTAGTAGTAAGTTGGGAAATTCTCGTCTTCGAGTTCCGGGATATAGTAAAAGATCTGCTTGAAGTGACAGCTCCTTGATCGTGGCCGGAAAACTTTTATGCCCTCCAAGGCCAATTTTACATGGTAGAGCCAGAAGACGGTGAGGGTTCTGAACCACGTTAGCATACATACCCGTGGAATCAGGAGGGCGAAGAACGTCTTACCTTGACTCTGGCTGCAGCTGGAAGTTAGAGTTCCTTTGTTTGTAACTGTTCATAACCCTCGCAAACTTGGTCGCCACTTCGAGCAGACCAAGCTCCCTGTTCTCGGGCTGCAGCAGCGTCAGGTACGCGGCTCGGAGGTAATGCTTGTGTCTCCACGGAGCTATGCGCCCGTACATAAAGGCGTCCCAGAAATCCTTGTCAGAAAGCTCTTCAGGCCTGCCGCTTGATTCAATGGGTCCGGGCAGGAATTGGTGGGAGGTGAAGAGGCCTTCGAGGACGACCTTGTAGGCGTCTTGAATAGGCAATTCGAGGACACGTCGCCCAAAGCTCTCTTTGTAGTGGTCCAGCTCATCTTCAAAGCGGGATGCGAGGCTATCGAGCGATGCGAGCCGGCGAATGTCGGTGTCACTGGGGCTGTTTACGATATTGACCCAGAATCCCCTGCCGCCGTAACCCAACAGCAGCTCAACATGTCGGTGCATGCACTGAATCGACTCTTCGATGTCAGGGTTGGCGGCATCATGGACAAACAGGAACGCCGCTCGCCCGCCAGGGATGTTCAGAGCTTTGTGTAGGTGAACAGGGGCTGGGAACAAAGTCAGTGTGTGGTTTCAGAATGGCAGGAGTATAAGTTCACGAGACTTACGACCGCCAGTAGGGGGCTCAGCTGCGTCGACATAGCGGAACAGTGGGATGGGTAAGTGCGTGAACCGAAGGACGGCCTTGTTGACGCGAGGATCCGGGACTGGGCCAACCTCCCATTTGAGCGGGGAGGCAGTTGTCTTGGGTAGATCAAGGCCACACAAGAGGATTGAGTATTGCGGGGTGTCAGGAAGACGCTCCGTATCCTTTGGATTCGAATAAAACGACATAATTGATGGAGAGCTAGACTCTAGTATGATGGCGATGGTGGCGGGGTAAGATTATGATAACTCTGAGTCAACTATCAATTAAGTCCAAATTGGTGATGATCTTAGTGAGAGCATGAGTCAGGCGATGAGATTAAGAGATTTTTAAGTGCACTGCAGCAAACATTTTCAAACGTGTCATTCCTCGCTGCCACGCAATGGTTGCCAAATGGGGCATGATGCGCAACTGGACGCAGCATTGCGGCAGTAGGCAGCAGAAAACCAGCGCCGAAGCGGCGAAGCCCCAACAAATTGAGATGGTGCCTAGAGTTAGCGTGTAATTTAACCCCAACCCTCACTTTCTCTCATAACTAACGTTAGAAGAAAAGGAGTAGAAGAAAAAAGAGAAGAGAGGAAAAAGAAAAGAATACTAAGAAGACGAGGATTGAGTAGATAATAAGGAAGATAATAATAATAAAGAAGACGAAGAAGACGAAGAGGCAAGAGGATTTGGTAGCATCTGACTGAATTTCGTTCTGTCTCCTAAGGTGCAAGTCCGGCTGATACCAAGGTTCGGTGTACGGCTTGTCTTTTGGTCAGAAGCTGGTATTACCCTCAGACTGCAAGCCAATGCGCATAGAGGTCGCGCGGACCGAAGTACTCTAGAGGATGATCACACGATGTCAATCCACCCTCCCCATTTCGCAATTAGCCACCCGGCCTTATCACCAACCGCCAATACTGCCACCCCAGGCGAAGCTTCCGATTTGGTTACCGGTGTCCCAACCATCGACATTGCCAGCGTTGTCCCAGATGGTGTCGTTTTCGTTATCGGTGCCGTAACCCTCGCCATTGCCAGTGTTATCCCGGGTAGTGTCAGCTTGGTCGTCAGGGTCCCAACCACCAATATTCTCAGTCTCGATGCCGCCCGCTCGCAGACGCAAGAGAGCGGCCTCGGTTAGCTTCTTATTGGGGCCGCCTTGGGATGAGTTCTCCTGGCGCTGCTTCCACCGCTTGATGTGAGCCTTGCTGAATATCGGCGTGTTCTTGGTGAGATAAGTCACCTCCGGATTGCCCTCGACGACACGCTCCGCGCACCAGAGTTCGTGATGACCAAGCTTCCCGCAGAAGTCGCAAGTCTGTTCAGGGCAATTAAGCTTCATATGGCCAATCTGCTTGCACAACCAGCATATCGTCGTCGGACACTTGTTTGTCGGATGACCCTGGGTGTGGCAGAATTTGCAATACGTGCAATCAGCCTTCACGTGGCCAGTCTGCCCGCAGTTGAAACACTCGCGCTTAGGGCAACCCTTGGACTCGTGACCTTTCTCGCCACACGTGTAGCAAACGAGGTTGGTCAGTCGGGACTGGGAAGGAATGGGAATAGTGTTCTGTTCGAACGACACTAGTTAGTATACAGTTCAGAGACAACCTAAGGACAGAACCCCCTCACTTGGCCATGATGATGGTCATCAACAGCGGGGTCAGCAGAGCTGACACCACTATCTCCGAGTTTATCGTCAATCTGCAGCCGGGTTAGCACCCCTCGATGTCGGAGTAACAAACCAAGAGAAGGAGTAAGAGAAGGGCTAAGAGAAAGAGAAAGAGAAGGAGGAAGAGGAAGAGGAAGAGGAAGAGGAAGGAATGCGACGAATAAGGTACTTTGCTGGTGGATTGATGTTTTGTATATGGCCTTCTCTGGGCAAAGGGTGCCAACTTACCTGGTCATTGACCATGGGCTCCGTAGCGCCGACAGCACAATCGCCATAGTTGTCATTCTGCAGTCAGCTTAGCACTACTCAAGATCAACGTGGGATAGCCGGCTTTACCTGGTCATCGACGGCGGGCTGAGCAGCGCCGACAGTCCAACCACCGTTCTTCGTCTGTAACCAAGTTAGTACTGCTCAAATTCGGCGTAAACGAGGCCGACTAACAACCAGATTGCCGTCTGCCTCGGAAAAGGCCTCGCGATGATTCGTACCCATCTTGTCCTGAACTCTTAGCGTTAGCAAAAATCGCCCAGCTCTTAAAGCGTATGTAGATTGAAACGGATAAGACAAATCCGGTAGGAAAACAGCCGGTTGGCCTACACGATAAAGAAAATTCTGCTAAACAAATAGCGGGAGACCAGCTGTATAGAACGTACCTCTGTGCCTTTCGACTCAGTCATCGATGGCTGTGAGTGTAGCAGAGAATATCGATCGATGGAAGGTTGCAGTATACAGGTCGTAGTAACGAGGTTGGCGAGAGAGCTTGGTAAGTGGTGGATGGAGATTGGAGAAGGGAAAATGGGAGTTTTCGAGGATTGGGAGGGCAATTGCAAACCCGCGTGCCTTTGTGGAGCGCGCTGAATGGGAACGAGAAACGCAGGCGCGGTTGAGAAAGGCGGCGCGACAACGCGACGGCGCGTTTCTGGCTGCAAACTCATCTTGAGGTAAAGGCGAGTGTGGTCAGGAGACCGATCCCGCAAGGCGAACTGAAAACTTCAGTGATATGTCAGTGCCATAGACAATGCGAAGAGGGGATTTTACGCCCGGGCTTCGAGTCCGTCTCGAATCATGGAGCAGTCACTTGCTTTTTCTTTTGAATCACTTCAACCATTGAGCAGTTTTGGCGTACTCCGGCCGTAAATGACTTCGTTGGGAGGTTGTTAACGCTACAGACACGAAAGTGAGGAACAATGGAATCAAGCAACTCACGAAATTATCACGGAAGCCGACTACGTCTCGATTCCGAAGGACGGAGCAGTCTAGGCTTGCTCGGGCCGCGGAGGGGTGCCTGGCTATGCCAGACATCCCCCCCACAGCCAAAGTCCCAGTCGATAATGAGGAGAGGCGCAAAAATTAGGTAGCGACCAAGTCGACAACGGCGGCCATGCCTTCGGCCGAGGGCAGCACGGGAATGAGTAGGCGGGTTGCAGACTGGGGGATTGCTCGATGATTCTGGCGAGGAAAATTGTTGATGGACCTGTGTACTGGGTCCAAAGACCGAGTGACCGATTGATTGATGTTAAGTGAGTTGTGATGTGTAAAGTGGAAGAAGATTCCAGAGCCCGAAATTTCACAGACCCAGTAATACTGGCCCTACGCCCCCATTGCACCTTCCAGTACCGAGCCGACCAGGTTTTTCCCCCAGGGATCGGAGCGCCCGGGCGAACCAGGATGGCGATCAACTGATCTGCGTGGTTGATGATCCAAAAGCTAAGGTAGGTTAGTGTGCGAGACAGCCAGTTTCTGTAGGGTGAACAGGGTAACGTTGTGATGAATTTTGTGGTGTTCGGTGTTGTGTTTGGAGGATAAACTCTACACCAAGCCAGGTGGCCGGATGCGAGGCTCAACACACGGCAGAACCCAAACCCGTAACAGTGTCTTCCAGAACTCCATCACAAAAACGGGCATTGTCAATTGCTGGCTTCCGAGTTTGTTCGCGAAGGTGGCCGTTGGGTGACTAGTTCTTTCGGTCAGTGCCGGACGCCGATGAATTGGCGCCGATGGTCGAACGAGCTTTCTCAATTGCTTGTCGAACGGGAAGGAAGGTATGTGGTTCTCGGGTGCTGTGTAGGGAAGTGCGAATGCTTCGAGAGACGGCGACCGATAGACTGGTAAAATCCAAGTTAGGAGAGGCGCAGCTGCGGCTTCGGACTGTGAGGTCGAGCGTTGAAGAGATCGGGAGAACTGGGAGAGGATAGGCAGCGCCAAGCGTGGAATCTTTGCAGGAGGCGAGGGAGGTCGAACAAAATAGACGGGCTCGGACATTCCGTCAGCGTACCGTGAGGCAATTGCGGGAGGTATCTCTCTATCTGAGATTCCTATTTGCGGCTAGGGGTGAACAAGCGAGAATGCAAACGCTTCTGCTTGAATGGTCTTGTTGAGATCGTTCGACACACCCCCAGGCTCCTCAGATGCGGTCCATAACGGCAAACCAAACCCGGTCATTCCCGAGGTCAAAAAAGCGGTACACCAAGCCCTTCATCCCATGGTTTAAGCAGAGTCAAACAAATGGAATTAAAGGGGAAAAGAAGAACAAAAACGAGGGAGCGAAAAGGAGGAACAGAAAGAAGAAGGAGAACAAGAAGGAGATGATGATGAACTAAAATTAGTAGCTAGATGAATCTCGTTCTATCTCCTAAGGTATGAGCCTGGCTGACATCGATGTTTAGTGCACTATTTTGGCTAAAGCCGCCGGTGTACATGAGGCTTGCCGCCGAGGCCCAAGAGTTTCTTGACCATCGAGCGGATTCTCAGATGCGAGCCTGTAACAGGCAAGAAGCGAGGTGTTCACGAGAGGAGAGCTGTAACATAAGGGCTATTATATGGCTTGTAGTTTGAAAAGCTGCTTGAACAGTGAGAATGTTTACTGCAGAATCTGTGTAGAGAGCAGCATACTTGTCTTCGGAACTGGCAGTCTCTAGATATTTAAACCCATCCTCTTCCAGCCTTCCCTGTGTCATCCCTTTGCCAAACTTCCACCACACGACTGAACCTCTTACCAGCTCTGACAACCGCCCGGTCAACCCTTATCTAGAACGATATCGGCCATCGACAGACCCATCCTCATGGTCAATGACATGGCGGCCAGGTTGATCCACGCGAAATGACTCAGAAGAAGGACGAGGATGGAGACACGGCGATGGAGGACGGACCCCATAAAAAGAAGAGGACGAAGAAGAGGATGATCCGGATGACGACGACGCAGACAAGGAGAACCGGTATCCGTAGGGGTCGGAGCACCCGGATGAAGAGGCGGATGGTGAGGAGCGGGGGTACGAAGAGAATGCGGAGGAAGTGGAGGAGATGTGTGACTGTGAGCAGTGCCGCGGCAAGAAGCGGTACACTAAATGGGAGGCCGAAATGGGCAAGGGTTCATCGTAATCCTTTCTTTCTCTCCCACGCGGTCGCCTGCTCTCGACATGGCTACTGCTCTCCCTGTACTAAGGTACAGAACTCATGACTCGAGATAGAGAAATCGATTACTAATTAGTTACTGTTCTCACTACTTATTATGGGAATAACATCGATTGGGTGACCTCTGTCCATCCCAGACAATGTTAGTTGGAATACTAGTACTCGTTAGACTGCATTGAAGGATACTGTACATGTGTCATCAAGCTATTTGGCCCTGCCTGGACTGCTGTGCCTTACGAGTAACGGGAATGTCGGATACTACGATGTGTCTCTGTTGCATGTGATGAGTGCTCGGAGAGACGGGCTAGATAGAACGTCAAAGAAGGAAAAAAACTAGTAGTTCAACACCACAGAATCTAGGTTGAGTTTTTCCTTCCTTACACACACAACACCGACACATGCATCACCAGTCCATTCATCCCACACAGTACTATTCGTCAGCAAGGTACTGTACCTAGGTTGGATCTGTCTGACAGTTGGATGACTGGCGTGTACACGAATTGCTTTAATTGAGTTGGGTTCTGGTTTTTCTTTGGACTAAGTATGTGGCTACATGCTTGTATAACGACAATGACTTCGCCAGGGCTAGCCCTAGGGCCGTGGCTAGATTACTGACACATCAGTACAGATCCGTAACTTACATCGCGTATGTGTACACCCCAAACATCCTCCCAAAAACACAGGACACCATCCAATCCCCAACCACTCGTGTCCCGCCATTATTTCCCCTCCTCCTCCTCCTCCCCCCCCTCCGGATCCGGAAACTGATCCACAAACTCCCCCCTCCCCTCCAGCAACGCATCCGCATTCAACCGCACACTCCACCTTATCATATCCGTCATGGGCGTCTCCCGCCACTCATCCCCGTGATCGCCAATATCACTCATGGCACTCATGGGCCCGACCGTCCGATGATGCTGGAACAGCCCCGGCTGGGTGGTCAAGCACTGCCGCCCCGGCGCGCGGCCCTTCTCCCCCTCACAATAGTACCGCAACAGCAGATCAAACGCCTCGCTCACGTCCTTCAGCCCGACCTCATACAGCAGCTTCTGCGCGCCGCGCTGCGTGACCGCGTATCCGAGGGAGCAGACGCCCTCCTGCACGTGGTGGTAGGCGCGCGTGTGCGGCGGGTAGGTCTCCTTGAGCGTGAAGGGGATGTTGTAGGTCCACAGGTTCTGCTTGGGCGCGACGGTCTCGTCGCGCAGGCGGATGACGCGCTGCTTGGGCACGTGCGGCGAGCTCTCGAAGGGGAAGTGCATGCCGCAGTGGCCGATCCAGAGCACGTCCCATTCGTCGCCGTAGGGGGAGTGCGTGGGCGGGGTGGTAGGGGGCAGGTGGGTGAAGGCGAGGTCGGGGAGCTTGCCGGGGGAGTCTGGGCGGGGGTGCGGGTAGGTTGGGTCGTGGTATTTTTTGGAGGAGGAGCTGCTGCTGCGTAACGGCTGGGTCAGGGCGTGCGCGGCCAGCGCGAAGTCGTACAGCTGCTCGCGGATGCGCACGTCCCAGTCGGTGTCGTCTTCGAGGATGAGGGCCGACGAGAGGTTGCGGTGGACGACCCTGAGTGAGGGTGAGTGAGTGAGACGGGCGAGGTGAGATGAGATGCTTACTCTCGGATGGCGTTCATGTGGGCGCGCCATGAGCCGATGGAGGCGTCTTTGAGCCGCTCCCGGCCCTTGGCCATGGGGATCGCCTTGTCGGGGACCTCGCTGCCCATGACGCCGTCGACGAACTCGATCTCCATGTTGCTCAGGGCGGCTTGTAAGACCATGCCGTCGCGACGGTCTGTGCGCGAGGGCAGGCCGACCACAAAGATCTTCTCAAACTGTACGGGAATGTCTCATTAGACGTTACACGAATCGTATGTATTTGACCGTGGTGCAGCAGGTGAAGTCAGAATGATGAAGACGCCATGAGAGACTCACGCCCAGGGTGGTATTCTGGATGTCGCCCATGAGGCTCCCCCTTGCCGAGCCCCATCGTTGCGCGCCTAACCGCGGACTGTCGGAGCGGCGGAACTGGAAAAAGAGGATGACGACAATGACGGCAGTGCCGATGGCATACAGGATCCGTTTCGGCGGTTGTCGCAACGACATCTGGTCCATGTGTACCGCTCGGTGAGACTCATGGAGACGGTGAGGGGCGGGGTCGGATACCCTTTGATGACCGCGAGCTTGGCCTTGAGTCTTGACAGGTGTCAAAGGATCGTCGGCAGAGTTTGGCGCTGCCCTTGTCTGACTCGTCAGGGGTTGGGTCAGGGGGCAGTCAGGCGGGGAATGGTACCCCTGTCTGCCAAGATATGTGGGGGAACGGGGACCCAATCCTATCTTGGTGAGACTTGGCCTTGCTCACGAGTCACGAGCTCAGGGGCACCAGCCGCGCGGTTGATTGCGGCACAGTTTGCTTGCGCAGCGGTGGGCTTGACTACAGGCAGGCATCCGAGTGTCAGTGCCGTGGTAAGTACCTGTATGTTGCTCTGGCACGTGTAATGCCACCCGGTTGGGGCCAAGGCCCGGGATGCTAATAAAGGAAATATTATGAAGAACGACGGCCGCTCTCAACGGCGTGGAACGCGTGTCCGCGGCTTTGTGCGGTATTGTATAGCGCATTCCCGCCTTTCCCTGTGCGCAATTCAGTATAAATTTCCTTGGCCTACTCATTCCTCTGTTGTCTCCTGTCCAAATGCTGAAGGCCTCGAGGATCGGAGAGGAGTTGCGGTCCTGTGCTGTACGACACTACGCTCACTAGCGGCACGATTGCACTATGTGCCGAAGGCACAGCTTACCGCTCTGCCACCAGGGGCCTATCTTTTAGTGAGATATTGTCTCAGTCACAATGAACAAAGACCCTTGGATAAGGAAGGTGGACTTCAGTAGGCATGTACACTGGGTTGAATCGCTATGATGCGCTATTTACATTGAAACGGAGACGCCTGAGCGAACTCCTGCCCCTGCAGCCGTGCAGCACTCATACGACACCGGAGTTGGTGCTGCCCTCACAGGCACTGCGAGTAGTACTGGTTCTGGGCCTTGCACGTCGACCCCGAGGCGCATGTGGTGCATCCGGTGTAGCCCTGGCCGCCGCACTGGCCCCTGCAACAAGCATGTTAGTCGTATCGTTCAAACCTGGAATGGGTTGTGATGTGAACATACCACTTAGCGACCTGGCAAGATCCGCCGCCGTTGCCTCCTCCGTTGTTACCACCCCCATTGTTCCCACCACCCGTTCCCGGCTGCGGCCCGGTAATCTCAACCCCACCGGGCAAGCTATCCAACCAGCCATCGATATTCTCATTCACTACCCGATCCACCTTGCACTGGTTGCCAGCACTGATACTCTGGCTCCTGAGCGTCGGGCAGTTGACATCGCAGTTGGCGTCCATGGCCCGCTGCAGCGCGTCGCCCTTCCACCCAAACACGTAGTCGCCGTGCGTGCCATACCCGGTGTAGTCGCCGTACGACCACACGAACGGCTGCGACCCGTCCTCGGGCCACAGGGCCTTGTCGTTGAAGGCGCGCGTGTCCCAGATGACCTCGTAGAACAGCTGCGGGATCTTGACCGGGTGGCTGCTCGGGCACGGCCCGCCGCTCTCGAAGGTGCCGCTCGCCGGGTAGGCCACGTGGCTGGCGTGGTCGGCCGAGTCGAGGTTCTTGCCGTCCCAGCAGGTCGGGAAGCGCACGTTGGCCATGATGCCCTCCTTGCACGGCTGCTTGGGCATGTCGGTGGTCTCGCCCGTGCGCGTCATCATCGTGTCCAGGCAGGTGAAGGTGAGTTGGCGGAACTTGGAGGCTTCCGCGGCCGTGCGGTACATCGGGTTGCCGACGATCATGCGGAAGCCGGGCTGGAAGGCGGTGACTTTTTGGTTTTGGTCTGGAGCCATGTGAGTTAGGTCAATGGGGACAAGAATCTGTAAGGATACTGATATGTACATACAGCTCGCCGTGTAGTACACCGTCATGCCGCCGTTCTTGGCGCCGTCGAAGCCGACGTTGGGCCGCTGCGGCACGCGGATGACGCTGCCGTTGCGGGCACGGAAGAACAGCGTGGCCGTCCAGTAGTTGGAGAAGTCCTCGGAGAAAGTGCACGTCGTGCAGGTCGCCTCTTCGCCGATGTTGTGCCGCTTCGGGTCCATGGTAACGTTGAACATGTTGCCGCCGACCACCTGGTGGAGGTGGGGCGACGGGTTGGCGCCCGGGAAGACCAGTCTGCGGACAGGACGGCGTTAGTGGGACGTTGTTTCCGATGCTAAATTCAGACTCAGACACTAACGGATCCAGACGCTCTGTGACGAGCTCCGAGCATGAGAAGCGGAGGACGGCGTCAACGCTCGGTGCCCCGGCGAGCGCCAGGGCTGCGGCGAGCAGGCTGTGCTGCTGAACCTTCATTGTGTCGCTCCGGATGGGCTCAACGCTGTCAAGATTAACTAGAGGCTGAGACTATCTCTTTGGCAAGGCTGCTAACCGCTAGGGCCGTCGTCGATCACTCGCCGGTCGATCCCCTTTTTATCTTCTCCCCGGCCATCGCTATTCTAAGCTCATGGTGATGATCCCCAAGGTTCCTCGGCCAGCCGGCCCCTTAGGTTCTGCTCGGAGCAACCAACGTTGCAACACGGACGCCAGGGTGATAGAAGGACGTCCAGTATTTTGTATGTTTGGTTTGTGGGGTTGATTGGTCCGGCTGAATACGGGGTAGCAACGGACATATTATCCGTGTCCAACTGAAGGAGGCTCTGTTGTGTTCCTGCGGATGCAGTCGTGATAATGCGGGGGATAAGGACAAGGGTGCCATAGAACTCTGGCAGTTGGGCCTTCTACCAAGTTTCCACGTGCCTTCGGTGCTCATGCATGCCGAATGAAACACCACGAGAGTCTGCCATCTCCGGCTGAAAACGGTAGAGATTCTCGGTATGGTTGTACCACTCCAAGAGCCACTAACCCGGTCTGCCCGCCTTAGGACTTTGCCTTCCAATTTGGGCTCGGCGACACCTCCGCGTCCTCTGGGCTCCTGGTCTGTGTCTGCTCTGACAGGCAAGTGTTCCGAGCCAAGGCCGGCAATGGAAACGTGACTAGGCCTATGAAGACTTCGCTGTCACGGCGCTCTGCTGGAATTCTCCTACGAGTTATCCCATTCAGGCTCATCTCCATCGCGACCTGACGGTGCAATACACCCATGCTCGCCTTCTCGGCGTCTAGCTTTGGCTTCAGAGTCATGGGAATCCGGTTCCGAACTGGAATTTCTTCCTGCCTTTTGGACCATCTTGGCCAACAGTCAATCGCAAGGGCCGACTTCGGAAGGGAGCCAGAGCATTGGCTGGGCCAGCAATCGGCACGGAGCAGATCCAAGACCGCCATGTGATTACCATCATTTAGTGTAGTGAGGTAACATTGAAAATTCTAGAAGTCTGCACCGAATCCCCTGGGGCGACACATAGCCCGGTTTTGACCCGGGTTTCGGGCGGGAGCAATACGGGATTCTCATCTACAGATATTACCCAGCTGCAGGCAATAAATGATCCATACCACAGGAGCCATGTTTACTACAGACAGTATTGAACTCTTTGCGGGTGGAACATCCGACAGCGCTTCACCCGGGTTCGAGCATCACCGACAAACCGGGCTCGGTTCCTGCCTAAAAAACGGCTGTTATCGAGAGCCGACGTCTGATGGCATTGGCAGAGGTTTCCACGAGATTTCTAGAACACCGCAGCTTGGCGCTAGAACATGAGGTTGAGGAGGACCTTTGGCTACGTGCTCCCTGCTCTCTCATGGGCGGTTAGAGAGGGGCAGTATCAAATTCAGGAAAGGTTCAAGTATTGGTTGAACGCTTCCATTACTGCACCGGAGCTCTGTAAAGTGTAAGGACGCTAGTATCTTCGCCCTCTTCATTACGTTACGGGGCTGCTGAAGGCTGTTAGGGGGAGGATAGGCGCCCTTGTCTTGTAATTTGCTCCCTGGGTGCCTTATTACCTCCTACCTCGGCTTCCTTCTTCCGGTGGCTAGTATTCGATGACAGAACTGGAATCCGCATAGGCACCGATCCACTTGATGTTTGGCGCCAAGTAGTCATGGTTTCAGCGAGTCAGGTTTAAGCTGTGAAGAAAGGACAACAGAAAGAAAAGGAAAACAAAGAGAAATGAGAGCAAAGAAGGGAAGAAGGGAAAGAAAAAGAAAAATGAGATGAAAAGAAAATCACTACCAACCTCTTCTTGGGGCGAAGGGAGGTGCAGCTGCCTTATGAAAGGCGCAGCGATTTTGGCTTTGACCTGGACCGAAAGGGCGATGCCTCCCGGGTTGAAGGACGCCGAGACTGGCGGGGTTTTGTGATCCGAATGCTCACACGTTAACAACTCTCGCCTTCCAGGATGAGCTATTATAGGGAAATGGCATTGCTCGTCAACGTTACAATCAGGTGGGACTTGAAAACCCCATTGCCCTGTAGTCTTCTTTAACACGAGGCGCAAAGCTTCGGCGAGCGGAAATCAGATCTGACATCGAAATGCCTGCTACCAAAGAGTCGTCTCCCCAAGCTTAACGGCCTGCTGCTGCCTCTATCGCCCATTTTCAACTTTGTCCCATAAGAGCTGTATGTCAACGATCGGTTATCTCCATCTCAAGCAGCCGTCAGATGCTTCACCATGGGCCCATGCTAGTACCGATAAACCTCAGGAGGCACCATACTTTAGAATTTCTTCCCGAAGTGTCCTGGCCGCCTGTGCTTTCTCTCGCGCCTTTCCGTGCTGCTCCCGTAGTGTCTCCAGGAGGCCAAATCACAACCTTTGTCTTTGGGGGTTGCCAAGCCTGGCCGTCCGATGGGCTTCTTTACGCACCCATCCATTCCAAGATAAAACAAGTGTCCCCTCAGCCAGCTATCACTGCATCAATATGGGCGGTGGTGCAAAAGGTACCATGCACCAACGCACACTGTCCAGGCACCAGATACCGGCAGATTGGATATCTGCTTGTTTACTAAATTATAGTACAATGCAGGAGCATCTATGTAGAGCTATTCCTATGCCAGCTATCGCGAGGAGATTAGGAGACCTACTGATGTCCCTGTGCAAGGGTCACGGGCTGAGTTCAAATCCCCACCCATTTCACGTCATTAAATTCATCCTGCTTTTCATGGGCGAAGACCCGTGTCGAGAGCAGACTCAGAGCAGCGGAACAGAGCGCCTGCATACACGTCTTCTGCTGCCGGCGGATCTGCATGGGCTATGAACGCCGAGAGTCTCCCACCCTGCGAAGCCATGGCGCACATAAAATATGTTACGCGGTAGGTAAGGCAGACTCCCGAAGGGTGCGCCACAGGTTCAATGCGGTGGTGCTGCGGATCTTGCGGTCTTGCCGGCCTCCGATAACTCCGAGTCCGCAGCCGCGCGGTGGATGCACCGGCGGAAATAGGCTTGGCAGGTGAGATGTTTCCTCTTTTTGCCCTCTTGGATTGCGTGTTGTCTGCATCCTCGGCCAGCCCGCGGGCGACAAGGCGACAAGGCGTGAAGCTTGCGGGCTAATTATGCTCTTTGGTTGATGTACTAGTGTGATTCGACTGTCGTCTCAGGTCAGAATTGTGCTTGGCACCTCAACACAACCTTCCGTGGAATGCTGGTGCCTGGGGTAGATAGCGGTGGCTTAGTGAGCATTCTGCATGCTGTCTTCTATGTGTGTACTAGTATGTTGATATATATATTTCCATACCACATGCCTCGTAGTTTCCTCTGTCTTACGTGCCATCAGGCTTTCTTCCACTAACAGAGCTCAGCCATCTTTCCCAGGCTCAACACATTGTGGAAACCAAGCCGTTCACCCACGTCGCCAGCACACCAGCTCGCCACCGAGAAAAAGAATGGCGCGGCCTTCGAGCTATGTCGACGTTCCCTACGTCAAAACCCATCATAAACGACCTTACCCGGCCATCTCACCCCTCAGGCCGGAACTAAGCCAGGCCGGCCGGACGGTGCTGATCCTCGGGGGCTCGGCCGGCATTGGCTTTGCCATTGCTCGAGCCTTCATCCACGCCTCCGCTTCCCACGTCATCATCACCGGGCGGCGTGAGGGCGTACTGGCGGAGGCGGTGTCCCAGCTCAAGCAGACCGAAGGCAGCAACAATCCTAGCACGGAAGTAAGCAGCTACGTCTCCGATATGACAAGGCTCCAGGACACCGAGGAGCTATGGGAGGGCTTCAAGAGAGTTGGCATTGTCATCGACGTTCTTGTTCTCAACGCCTTCTCGAACGGAGAGCCCAAGCCGCTCCTGGAAGCTGACCTCGGCGCGACCTGGAGTGCGTTCGAGACAAACGTGCGCGGGCTGCTGGATCATACGCGGCGGTTCTACAAGCAAGGGGAAGGCCGGCAGAAGGTTACTAGTTACCCCGTACCCCTCCCCCTTCAAAGGCTCTGGGAACCGCAATTCTAAGCAGCCACCTACTGATTAGTACCTTGTCAATGTCTCAACCATCTCGATCCATGACTTCACATACGGCGGCAGCTTTGTGCGGACGTATTCTCTCACCAAGAACTCGGGCGCCCTCTTGATGCAGCTGATCGCCAAGGACACCGACGCCAAAGATATGCAGATTGTCAGTTTCCATCCCGGCGCAGTTCTGTCCGAGTCGGCCAGGAATGTCGGGTATACCGAGGCATCGCTGGACTGGGATCATGGTATGCG
>MU860077.1:28891-103678 GCA_033296875.1 Achaetomium macrosporum
CCCCCCTTCCCCCCCCAAACAAAACCACTGCATAACCCTCCCCTGCACATCAGCTTTTGTTGATGTGTGAGCACAGAGGACCTGCCAGGCCAGTTTGCCGTGTGGTGTGCTAGCGATGAGGCCCGGTTCCTGCATGGCCGCTTCCTCCCTGCCTGCTGGGACGTGCACGAGCTGAAGACGGGCGAGGCTCGTGGCCGGATCGAGTTGGAGGACCACTTTTTGAGGGTTGGGGTAGTGGGTCTCAGAAGTTAGGACAGTGTATGAGTGCTGCGCGGTTTGAGAGAGAGATTGAAGCAAAGTCCTACTGGGGGGACGCATGTCACAAGAAGAGATTATACATCGTAATAAGGCGAGACCGAAGAAGCACTGTATTCCTGGCAAAGCTGGCACGATAGAGGATCCTTTGCTCGTCGTACCTGTTCTTCCAGTCCCATCTGGTTGATTGCAAACAAGGTATGCGATTGCCTCCTGTATGCCACTTCGCTAAAACCGTAGCAGCTCCTATTTAAGAGCTGGATTTCGGCATCCTGGCGCTTTGTCTAGCCTACCTCGCCAGGGCCGATGGCTCTCCTATGCTAGCGTCGCCGAGCGTATGCTACCCTGTTGAAACTGCTAGCTAGTCCGCCAGGCTGGCGCTCGGGCATTTTGGCAGGGCTTTGCTATGTTAGACACGTGGCGTGTATCCACCCATAATTAAGGCGTGTTGGAGTTCGCAAAGGGATGACAGCGTCCGCCATATCTTTAAGCTCAGCTAACGACCAACTCCAATAGATCAAGGCGTAAAAGACCAACGCAGGCAGCACATTGCTTTGAGTCCTGTGATGTCGGAGCAGCGGATCCTCGGTTAGAGGATATATTGAGGCGATAGCTCGAGGCGATGCTCGGGGGCTTTACTGTACCTTGATCTTTGCACTAGCTGCGATGCTAGAATAGGCATTGAGGGCAGTGGCAGATCGATTGAGAGACTCGAGTAAGCTAGGCGGCAGTCAAGGATGTAACAGCTTTCTTTGAGCCTGAGTCAACGTCCCAGCGCAACGGATCGTCAATCAATTGGAGCTGACCAGCGCTTCAGGGAGACGAGTTGGGAATTCGATCCATCCCGAGCTGTCAAGGTGAACCGTGTTCGTTCATGCCCTCCTCTTCAGGGACTTCATCTGAAGTTGCCACCCGCGGGTTGTGCCGCTGTCAGTTGTCAGAATTTCAGAGCTGCGGCTGAGTCTGGGGCAAGGCGGGATGGGAGAAAGCGATCAGAGAATGGCAGAATTCTCAAATGTGGGTCCCCCACTTTTGCTAATGGACGAAAAAAAGATCGCCAACCAGATTCGCTGCAATGGGGATAAGCAACTCGGCATCCCCGTCTTGTTCAGCTCCAGAGTCAGCTGCCTGCATTGGAACAAACAGGAACAAACAAGGAGCCAGGCAGCGCGTTCTGCATGTGATAGGTCACGGTTGGGGGGGAAGTTTCTGTACCTTTCCAAAGAGAACCGAGCCTTTGCCCTGAATTTGACATCTCTTTCCTCCTGCCAAGCCTTCAACCCGCGCGGTGGATTATTTACTCGGGTCTGCCATCATCCCTGCGCCGCCCCCAAGAACAGCAGCAATCTCGAGGCGCCGCACAAGCCCCTTTGATTGCCGCGAAGTTGGTCCTTTCTTCTGCACCTCCGCTCTTTCAGCCTTCGCCGGCAGCATCCCTGGATCCCTCGACTTCGTTTTGGCGCATCGGGCGTCTGGACAGTCTGGAGGTGGAAAAGCCTTTTCGTATCCTGACTCGCCGTCGCAAAGCGTGCCTGTCTCTCCCTCGTTGCATGCTTTTCATTCGCCCCTCGGCTCCGCAAATTCTAACAGCGACAAGCGTTCTCGCTCCCCCGGGACCCCACCGCCTTCCCAGATCAGAATCGATTCGACGCAGGGCGCCGCCGCGTTCTTTGACGTCTGGTTCCCGCAGAAAAAGTTGGGGCTGCCGGCCTCTAGCGCCACCGGAGGTTGCCGGGAGGGACACCCCTTCACGACGAACCACATAAAGGGGTAAAGAGCTGGCGCGAGCGACTGAATAATAGGAGGGTCCGTGACTCCGGCGAATGTCATCGAGCTGACCGTTTCCGAACGAGGCTACGAGTTCGACAAGATGTCTCCCTTCGGCCAGGCGCCCGCTCAACCGTCCGCACCACAGCCATCGGTCCCGATCAACCGTTCCGCAGCGATGGACTCGACCGCCCGAAGAATTGTCCAGATGCAAGACTGGGCTCCAGCTCAAGAAGCGATGTTCGCCGACGCTGCCCACGCCGGCACGGCGCAATCACCTCCGCTACGATTGCGAAGCATGAGCGTGTCTCTCCCTTGGCGCCAGCGCCCAAAGTCTGCGTTGCTCGACCCCAGCAACATGGAGGCGCAGTACTACAACCTCTCTCTGAAAAAGAGCAAGAGTCACGGCTTCGGCGACGAAGTTAACACCCATCTCGCTCCTCCCTCGTCCAAGCCGCAGCACGGCAACTTCAAGCGGATGCTGCGCCGAGCCTCGGTTTCCTTGAAGGAGGGCGTAAAGGGCTTTGTTCACAGACGGACCTCCGTGCCGGCGGCAAACATCTTCGACAGCGATGGCCAGCCTTCGAGGCCCCTGTTCGCAGGCCCATCCCATGGCGCAGCGCGACCCACGACTTCTCACTCGACGTGGCACCGGCTGCGACAGGCTACGAGTTTCCACCGACACTCGCGGACGCTCCATACGGGCTGCGGCGAGCGCATGTTCGAGCATGAGCTCAACCCGATTGAATCACCAACCCTCCCCGTGCCGGGCTCTGGCGAGCAGCCTCCTATCATCCCGCGGAAGACTGGTGCTGCGGCCAGGTATGCGGCCGCCATCGCGTGTAATGGGCTGCATGGCTACGATCTCATGGCTATGCCCATGCCTCGCCCGGGATGGCTGGCCGATGACGCGCTGGATGACCACGAGAGCGGCATCGGAATCGCGCTGACCAGCTCCGAGATGGAAGCATATGTCCCAGGCGACGACCTGGACTCGGATGTGGATGTGGGCTCCGGGGTGACACCCGACGAAACCCCCATTATCAAGGTCGACTTCATCTCGCAGCTGCCGGTGGAACTGGCCATCCAGATCCTCTCCTTGCTCGATGCGGCGACGCTGAACACCGCTAGCAGAGTGTGCTCTAGCTGGTACAAGGTGATCAGGAACCAGCACATCTGGCGTGAGTCTTTTCTGCGGGAGAAGACGACCACCTACGCCACCAGTGGAGCCGTCAAACCGGGTGCAGGGTTGGGTGTTCCCCCAGTGCATCCCGCAAACGACTGGAAGGAAATCTATAGGGTAAAGACCGAGCTGGATAGGCGCTGGAAAGAGGGCAAGGCGCGGCCGGTGTATCTGAACGGGCACACAGATAGCATCTATTGCCTGCAATTCGACGAGTATGTCTCCTCGTTTCTACTAGTCAACATCTGCCCCTCGCTGACAAGCCCAACAGGTCCAAAATCATAACCGGCTCTCGCGACCGCACCATCCGCGTCTGGGACATGCACACCTTCGCCTGCAAGCTCATCATCGGCCCCCCGGAGATCGTCCACGAAGGCTCCTTCTCCCTCCTCTACGACGAACACAACAATCCCGTCCACTACGCCACCATTCCCGACATCGACCCCTCCCCAACCCCGGACGGCCTCCCGCGCGCCCCCGTCCGCGCCTACCACTCGGTGCCCGCCCTCTACGCGCCCCCCGTGCACCACAAAGCCTCGATCCTCTGCCTCCAATACGACGACGAGATCCTCGTCACCGGCTCGTCCGACGCAACCTGCATCGTCTACTCGCTCGCGGCAGGGTACCGCCCCGTGCGACGGCTGCGGCACCACTCGGCGGCCGTGCTGGACCTGGTGTTCGACGAGAAGCACATCGTGACGTGCTCCAAGGACGTGTCAATCTGCGTGTGGGACCGCGCGACGGGCGCGCTGCTGCGGCAGCTGCGCGGCCACGCGGGGCCCGTCAACGCGGTGCAGATGCGCGGCAACACCATCGTGTCGTGTAGCGGCGACTTCCGGGTGAAGCTGTGGAACATTGACACGGGCAAGAACATCCGCGAGTTCCTGGGCCACAGCAAGGGGCTGGCCTGCAGCCAGTTCTCCGAGGATGGGAGGTATATTGCCTCCGCGGGGAATGACAAGGTCATTCGCATCTGGGACGCCAACACGGGTGAGTGCGTGCGTGAGATGAAGGCGCACGAGAACCTCGTGCGCAGCCTGCACGTGGATAGCGTCAGTGGGAGGTTGGTCAGCGGGAGCTACGATTCGGATATCAAGGTCTGGGACATGGAGACCGGCCAGCCGCTACTGGATTTCCCCAAGTGGCACTCCAGCTGGGTGCTGAGTGCCAAGAGCGACTACCGTAGGATTGTCAGCTCCGGGCAGGATCCGAAGATCTTGATTCTGGATTTTGGCGCTGGCGTGAAGGGGATTGAGATGTTGGAGAGCTGCCGTGGTGGTGCTGCTGGCACCGAAGAGGTGGGATATATCTGAGCACGCTCTACCTATACGCGACTACTAGATGAGATACGACCGCCAAGCTGGGTCGGACTGGATAATGGTAATGGAGCAAGAGGGCAATGGCTCTCTTGACTGGGTAATGGAGGCTTGGAAAAGCATGGCGATGCTCGCTGGCGAGTTCAACTGTGTCTACGATAGGGACGGGGCTACAGACCCTCTTGCTGTGGCGGAGGGAAGGACAAGGCGTTCAGCAGTCTATGGGATTTGGGCCAGGAGCTGTCTTGGAGAAGGGCTTCTGGGGGATCATTGGGCCGCCTCAACGCCTGGGTTGTGGCATGTTAGGGATATCTGTTTTGTCAAGTTGGCTTTGCATGGCGAGCGGGCATTGCTGTTGGCTTCCTGCATCTTCGGACATTTAGACCATTTGCATCATTTTTCTTGTTGTTTCCGCTTATACTCGGCATGTAGATGAGAGATAGTGTAGCGTCAGTTGACCACGCATGTACTGTGTACCGAATCACCTTCAGAGTGCTGCTCTGGGTGGTAGTCTCGTGGATTTGAGTCGGCCCGGGCAGGTGGAGTTTTCTGCACGCCTTGGCCCGCGGGGTCCCCGCACGGAGCCGGGGATAATTGTGTGCATGCATGACGGCCACCTACCGGTAAAGTATAAGATCAGCTCCTTAGTTCGATGCCCTGTCTCGCCTGCTTTTTCCAGTGGACAGAAGATCAACGGTTATTAACGTTGCATCTGGACGTTTGCACCGATGTGCTTTTATAGCACCAAGTAATCCGTAGACGGCCCGAAATCCACTCCGGCGCCCAGACAGCGCATGAACATCATCGAAACAGAATGCAACCCGTCCGGTTAGGCACCAGCTCTGAGTACCGGAGGTGTCCACAGTGTCCGGCGCGGCAACGACATGGCATGCCCTTCAGAGAGGCATTCGGGCCGGAGGCAAGGCGGAGAGCTCAACGGGATGAGCGGAGAGGGGACTTCACATGTAAAGCCTCCAGAGGAAGAGGCCCGGATGGAGAGTGCCGAGCAGAGGCTCGGGGTAATATAAGTGAGGCACGGCGTTCCTAGTGTGGCTTTGCTCCTTGGCGACGGCGACCTCCGACCTCCTCGCCAACAACGTGAGAGCTGCCCTTCGTGAAGGTTACGGTGAGAGTACAGTACAAGTAAAGTACTCCGTAGCATGGCATCTTGCGGGACGCGCCGAGGGTCTGTCTTCATTTGAATGTCCACATAGATCCCAAGTGCGCGTTACACAGCATCTGGACAATTGGATGCGGCAAGCTGGCGGAGAGCGGACGACTGCCCGTCCAACAGAGCATTCGCCAAGCCGAGTGTGACGGCTGAGGCGTCGTTCAATGCCGCCCCGTCTGCGTATCGTGGCGCACAGCGCATGGGGTCTGTGATGCGACTTTCATCGATTGGCATGGGGCGAAAATCCCATCCGCGGGTTCCTGGCCCTGTGCAAGCCCACGATCCTCAAACACTTCCAACGGAAATGGAAGGAGTTAGAGAACAGGGGCAGTGACTGGCTGGGAAGGAGCGGGATGTGGGTGGCAAGCTCCACCTGCACCTGGAATCGGTTTCGAAACGCAGCCTGCAGCAACGAGTCGTTCCTGCGCCGGGGACCGCTCGTTCGGTTGGCCCGGGCGCCCGCGCTTAAGCTCCGAAATGTTGCCAAGACCATTTAGATCTCTGCAAGTCCAGTTCGATCGCAATTCACCGCCACCTGTGACCTTAGGTTACCTGCCCCCGCGGAATCGAGCATTCCAAGCCCGTTGGGGAAGGCGCTGGCCGATCCTCTCGAGCGCTCGACTGTTCAGAGTCCCATGGCCGGCTTTCTCGTTTTGGTCTTGCCACAGAGGGCTCTTCGTAAGCGGCGGTACTGCGGCTCAGGTGGCTTTAAACATTCAACTTCTGGCCCTTGCATGAACGACACTCCTGGCTTGGTACCCCGTTCATCTGGTGGCCAGATCTGGGTCCACTGACTACCTATCCACCCCTTCGTTTGATCTCAGGTGCACTGGCCCGGTTGATTGGTTGCGTGTCCCCCTCTCTCGCGGTTTGAACTTTCAGGTGCTGCCGGCCAATTGCACGGCTAGCAACCTTGTCACCTTCAGATGCTTCTCGGTTGTCCCCGAGCGAGGACCCATCGTGAGCTGTTGCAGCCGCGAGGAGCCAGGGATGTTTTCCAGATCTCCAGGAATCCACCGAATCTCTCTGCCTAGCCCCCGACTGCCATTCTGTTCCCGGTGCTGGCATGTGGCAGGCACAGACACGAAGCAGCATTTCCAGGGCGATGCCTGCCATGGCCGAGATGTCACCGCAGGTTGCCCGCCATGTCGATCACTTGGGCGGCAACTCGAATCAGGGCCTTTGGGACCTTCGGGTACCAAGGCAAAGTTGAGGAAACACGGGAAGCATGGTTGGACGGGTGATCCACACTTGGATACAATATGTATAAAGTTCATCCCAACTCGCCGCACACTCCTGCAGTGCGGCTGCTTGCTTCCCTTTCACGCCCTACCCGGCATTTCTCTCCTCTTCAACAGCTCCTCCTCGCTGTTTTTGTCATTCCTTGCCGCCCTCTGCTGGCCAGGGCTTTTCTTTTCGGCTAGCATCGAGAGAGGTAAGTGTCATGTGGTGTTTTCTTCTCTTCCTTTCTGCTCTGTCTCCCCTTTCTGAAGGTGCATGTGCCGTGTTTGGTGGGGTACCCCTGGCAAAACACTGACTTCCTCATTGTTATTGTTGCTTGCATGACTTCACTTGCATTGTTTCTTATTGCTCGATACATCATGCCCATTGTGTTCTTCAGGTCAGCTTCCTTTGACAATACGGTCTCGGGTACACATCCGCATACCGATTGTCTGAATGACTATTGTCTGTCCACTTACACAATGACACACTTCATGACAACCTGTTCTCGCATATAACTTGTACACGAGGCAGCTTCATGTTCACATTGCTCTTTCTTCCATGACTCATCAGTCACGCTCAGGCCTGACACTGCTTTGCAACTCTGCTTTGGGAAGCCGGGCTAACCCTGGGCAGGCTCGATTCACCTCCTTCTCGACACCCCACGACTACTGATCGACATCTGGGAATAGCTGGCTCTACACCATGATGCTTCCATCAATAACAACATTATTTCTCGCGGCCTTGGGCCTGGGATCTCAAGCCCTTGCGGCTCCATCACCGCGCCAAGCGTCGGGCTGGTGGTTGTCAAGCATCCAACGGCAAGGGGCGGCGGCCTTCAACGATGACAAGAGCTACAAGGTGTTCCGCAACGTCAAGGATTACGGAGCTAAGGGCGATGGCTCGACCGATGACACTGCGGCGATTAACGCCGCCATCAGTGATGGCAACCGGTGCGGCCAGGGCTGCAGCTCTCAGACGACGACCCCTGGTATGTCAAATTCGCGCTGTTTATGCCCCTTTCTGGCTGTCTCGGGAGTCACTGTGCTCCTGAGACAGCACTTTTACTCCCGAATTACTCCCGAGACATCCCGATCAAGGAAGAAATGGCTGACATTGCGCAGCGCTCGTCTACTTTCCTCCGGGAACGTACGTTGTCAGCAAGCCCATCGTTCCTTTCTACTATACGCAGCTGGTCGGCGACGCGGTATCTCTTCCGACCCTGAAGGCGGCGGCCGGCTTCTCGGGCATGGCTGTCATTGATGCCGACCCCTACAACAACGACGGCAGGTACGAATTCGGTCCCTTTGGCCTGTCGGGAGTCATTGCGCTCCTAAGACAGCACTCCCACTCCCGAATTGCTTCCGAGACGTTCCGATTGGGGAAGGATGGCTGACATTGTTGAACAGTAACTGGTATACCAACCAAAATAACTTCTTCCGTAAGTCCCCAAGTCGTGAACATGCCCGGGAGAGAAGGTGGAATAGCTGACACAACGCAGGCCAGATTCGCAATTTTCAAATCGATCTCACGGCCATGCCGGTCGAAGTCGGCGCTGGTATCCACTGGCAAGTTGCGCAAGCGACCAGCCTCCAGAACATTGTCTTCAACATGCGCACGGATGGCGGCGACAGCAACAAGCAGCAGGGTATCTTTATGGACAACGGCTCGGGCGGCTTCATGACTGATCTCACCTTCAACGGCGGCAACTATGGCGCCTTCTTGGGCAACCAACAGTTCACGACGCGCAACCTGACCTTCAACAACTGCAAGACGGCCATCTTCATGAACTGGAACTGGGCCTGGACTTTCCACGGCGTCAAGATCAACAACTGCGGCGTGGGCATCGACATGGCCAACGGAGGGCCCACGGGCCAGACTGTTGGGTCTGTCTTGGTTCTTGACAGCGAGTTCACGAACACCCCGATTGGCATCAAGACGGCTTACGACCCCACCTCGCCCCAAACCAACGGCACCCTGATCCTTGAGAATGTTGACATGACGGGTACGCAGCAGGCGATCTTCAGCGATGCTACCAACGCCGCGCTTCTCCCAGGGAACCAGAAGGTCAGCTTCTTCGCGCAGGGCCGGGCTTACGGCGGTGCCGCTGGCACTGCGGGCAAGGCTATTCAAGGTCCTCAGGATGCGGTGCAGAAGCCGGCTGCGCTCCTTGACTCGAGCGGCAAGCTTGTCACGCGCAGCAAACCCCAATACGAGAACGTGCCTGTCGGCAACTTTGTCAGCGTCAAGGCCAACGGAGCCAAGGGCGACGGCGTGACGGACGATACGGCTGCGATCCAAGCCATTTTCGATAAGGCTACCCCGGACCAGATCGTCTACTTTGACCATGGCGCGTACATCATCACCCAGACCGTCAAGGTTCCCAAGAACATCAAGATCACGGGCGAGATCTGGCCGCTCATTCTTGCGGGAGGCGACAGTTTCTTCAAGGACCAGGCCAACCCGAAGCCTGTCTTCCAGGTTGGTCAGCCCGGCGACAAGGGCGAGGTTGAGATGTCGGATCTCATCTTTGGCACCGCCGGCCCCCAGCCGGGTGCTATCATGATGGAGTGGAACGTTGCCGGCTCTAGCCCGGCCGCTGCGGGACTCTGGGATGTGCACACCCGCATCGGTGGCTACGCTGGCACCCAGCTCGAGCTCGAGCAGTGCGCCAAGAACCCCGACGTCACTAACCCTGTCAACCCCAACTGCTTCGGCGCCTTCATGATGCTGCACATCCGCGCGGGCGGCAGTGCCTACCTCGAGAACACGTGGTACTGGGTTGCGGACCACTCTCTCGAGCCCTCTGCCCGTGACGGACAGATCGACGTCTTCAACGGCCGCGGCGTGCTCATCGAAGGCGAGGGCCCCGTCTGGGGCTGGGGCACCGCGTCGGAGCACTCGGTCCTCTACAACTACCAGTTCAACAACGCCTCCAACATCTTCCTCGGCCACATCCAGACCGAGACGCCCTACTACCAGGGCAACCCGGACGCGACGAAGCCCTTCACGGTCAACTCGGCGTTCGCCGACCCGGACTTCGCTGCGTCGTGCGCCGACGACCAGACGGGCCTGTGCAAGCGCAGCTGGGGCGTGCGGGCCGTCAACTCCAAGGACATCTTCGTCTACGGCGCGGGGCTGTACTCGTTCTTCGACAACTACAGCCAGGACTGCCTCAAGACGGAGTCGTGCCAGTCGAACATGGTGTCGCTCGAGAGCAGCCAGGTGCACTTCTTCGGGCTGAGCACCAAGGCCAGCGTCAACATGCTGACCGTCGACGGCCAGAGCGCCGCGCTGGACAAGGACAACAGGAACAACTTCTGCGCGACGCTCGCGTTCTTCCAGTCGTCGTAGGGCGCTCGAGCTGGAGGATGCGGTGGACCCAAGGGGAGAAGACGTGAGAAGTCCGAAGCGGACAAGGAAATGATGAGGATGGATAGCCAGAAGGAGGATTAAGAATTCTTTCTGGGTATGGGGTTTTGAGCTTCTCATTTGTGTTTTGGCTAGCCATTTATTATACCCTTCTATACACTGGCCCAAGAGGCATTTTCGTGCAAGCTTTGGTTCTGATGCAGGCGGTGTCTGTGGTATGAGGCGTATGTGAAGCACAGCTTGGGACGGGAAATGAGTACAGTGACTGTGTGCTGCGCAGTGAAGACTGGTGTATGGGTACATGAGCCGGCTGACAACCTCTGGTATAGCAAACTGGCCAATTGACTTGCCGAATATGTTATCGGCTGGTGTCCCTCAGGCTTCTTCTTCCTTTCCCTGTTAGGGCTTTCCTGTGTATAAATATGTGGTGATGCGGCTCGCCAAACCCTTATCCTCACGCTGCTTTCGCCATGCCCTCCGAGTCGAGTTCTTTGACTCGCGGATTCCCAAGCTCCTTGACTTTATGCAATCTTCTCCAGCCCCATACGAGTGGTCCCTACCGTAACCTTAGACGAGTCATGCGGTTGAAGGTATTCGGAAAGTCGAGGAGCCAAGATACAGGGTTGGAGCTGCGGCCTCAGCCGTCCTCGCTGTCACTTTGTCAGCGGGCCTCGGTTGACTTGCCTGCCGCCAAGCAGAACAGTGGAGCCCATCTTTCCAGGCAGTCCGACAACGTCATAGCTTTTCCTGCCAAGGCTCTCATGACAACTTCCGTCCATTTCAAGCTTCCCTGTTTGCGATTCACAAATCCGCACCACTTACCACGCGCCGACGACAATTTCTCACCCATCTTATCTCCACGGCTTCCAAGCTCTGCTCTACAACCCTCTCAACCTCATGCGATTGACCGTATCCGCGGCTGCTGCTCACACTTAACGAACCACGACAACACTGTCACCCCCTTTCATCCCAACAAGCAACACAAAGCACAATGGACGGCACCAGCACAAACGAAACCCACTCGACAACGCGCCGCTACAAATCCCCCTCCGAACTCGCCCGCGCATCCTCCCCGACCACCATCCGCAAGTCAGCGCACATAACCGCAACCTCCACAACGCACACCACCTACGCCTCGCCCCCGCCTGCGACCAACCGACGGCGACGCAACTCCCCGTACCTGCCGACCCCAACCGAGCTCGCCCTCCTGTCCCTGTATCCGGCCATCCTGGCCTTCGGCACGCTCTACGCAGCCCTCTCCCCCGAGACGCGCAGCGCGCCGTATTCCGAGGGCCACGTGCACTTCGCGCAGGACCCGGGCTTGGCGCCGTCGTATTTTGCGCGGAAGGATAACTGGCTGAATGTCCTGTTTGTGAAGAGGGGGTGGGCGTGGATCAGCGGGGCGTTTTTTGTCTTTTTGGGGACGCATCCTGCTTTCAGGGGCGCAAATGGCTGGAATTTGAAAAGGGTGGGGGGGGCGATGATCAGATGGGGGCTGGTTACGGCGTGGTGGGTGTTCGTTACGCAGTGGTTCTTTGGGCCGGCGATTATCGATCGCGGGTTTCGGTGGACGGGGGGGAAGTGTGAGGTTCTGGAGGCGCAGGTCAACAAGGGGGAGGGGAGTGCCGGGGACGTGGTTACTGCGGCTGCGTGCAGATCTGCCGGGGGTCATTGGAGAGGGGGGCATGATATCAGCGGGCATGTGTTTTTGTTGGTGCTGGGGAGCTTCTTTTTGGTGCAGGAGGTGGGTTGGGTCGCTGCTAGATGGGCCCGGTATCTCCGGGAGGAGCGGTCTGTGGTTATGCATGATGGCGCGGTGAAGGGGGCGCAGATCGAGGTGGAGAGGAGGGAGAGACAGGAGGAGGAGGATGTGCGGGAGTTGACGGTACTGGAGGCGCTGGGACACGGAGGCACGCTGGTGGCGGCGGTGGCTGTGCTGTGCGGGTGGATGTTGCTCATGACGGCGATCTACTTTCACACGTGGTTCGAGAAGGTGAGCAGCAGTGGGCTTTCCCTGTCCATTTGCGCCCTAGATTGCTAACATTGACAGCTCACGGGACTTCTGGTCGCCTTTGCCGGACTCTATGTCACGTACATTCTCCCGCGCTGCGTTCCGGCGCTGCGGGGTGTCATCGGGCTCCCCGGAATCTGAGGGTCAATACAGACTGGGAACAGCAGATACTAGCGACAAATAGAGCACGTCTATATTCCAGGGCTACCGATTCGTGATTACTTTCAGGGGCAGTGCCAATGTCAGGTACTGTACCCTGAATCATTCCTTGGCAGGGGTTGCGGAGCAGCCCGCACGGACCACTCTATGACCTCATCGAAGCTATTCGCAGATCTGCCGCTTTCCTCCTGCAACCTCAGACCACACGCACTCGACACCATGACAGCGCCGACGGACGGCATGGCGCCGGTCAAAGTCCCCGCCAATCTCCCCGAGTTGGTCAGGACAGCCTTCAATCGCGCTCGCGCCAGCGGCGACGTCCATTTCTTCCCAACCCAAGTCACTCTGGTCAATGTCAACTCGGTGCCGGTGCGCTCTACCCCGCGACGCCCCTAACACGCAAAGAACACCAACGCTAATCACAGTTCTGCGTGTACAGTTCCAACTCCGCTTCTCCCCCGCCCTCGCCAACAAGCCCAGAGACCCGCAACCTCCTCCGGCCCCCTCCCACCCCTCGGTGAAACCCTTCTTCGACCCCTTCGACAACCCGCCCGAGGCCATGCTGATCACCCCGCTCCCACCGACACATAACCTCGTCCTGAACAAGTTTGCCATCATCCCCGAGCATTTCATCCTCGCCACGCAGGCCTTCAAGCAGCAGACAGACCTGCTCGAGAAAGCCGACCTCGACGCGGCATACGCTTGCATCGAAGCGTACCACCAGTACCATCGTCACTCTTCTTCTTCAGAAGATGGGGAACCGCAAGAGAAAGAGAAAGGGAAGGACGGCGAGTTATTCGTCTTCTACAACTCCGGCCCCCGCTCCGGCTCAAGCCAGCCCCATCGCCACCTGCAGCTGCTCCCCGTGTCACACATGCGGGAAGGGCTGAGCGAGGACGAGAACGCCGCGTGGGTGGTGCTGGCCGACTCGTTGCTACACAGGGAGGAGCTTAGGCAGCGCGTGCCGTTTCAGACGTTTGTGGAGCGCATCGTGCCTGGGCCAGGGACGGATTTGAGTGCGGTTTATGCAAGGTTGTATCGGAGGGCGGTTGAGGCGGTTTTGGGTCCTGGTGCTGCTGATGATAATGTGGATGGAAGGGAGGCGAAAATAGACTATAACCTGGCCATGACCAGAGATGTGATGGTGATCGCGCCGCGAGTGGCCGAGGGGGAGGTAGTCACTGCGGTTGGGCCGGATGGACAACGGAGAGATGTGGGGAAGCTCGCGTTGAACGGGACGGTGTTGGCGGGCACGGCGCTGGTGAAGCACCAGGAGGAGTGGGATGCGCTGCGAGCGGAGCCGGAGCAGTTGCTGCAGCTGCTGGGGAGGATCGGGGTGCCGACAGTGCACGCGCCTGGTCCAAGTTTATGAGGGAGGTACGAATATAGACGGGTGTGGTTTGGGATAGACGGGGCTTGGGTCAGATGCCGGGGCTGTATAGCTGATGATGGTAGTTGAAAGATGCTGCAACGGCCGATGGACGTCTATTAGATCTGCTTAAGGATCTGTTGAACGTAACACACTTCTTTCCTCTCCCTTCCCCTGTCCAGATAAACGCCTTTCCCCCACGATATAACCATTAACTCCTCCCATCTCTCAACACACCAAATAAAATAACACACAGAACGATCACATACCCTGTCCATATCCAGTATGGTACCCCTGAGCGAACCCACCACCAGCAACCTCCCAACTGCGCCCCGTCATAAACCCAGTCCCAGTAGCACCACCGCCACCGATCCCACCACCACCATTGTCACCACCCTTCCCCCCTCTTCCATCACCGGCACCACCCCCACCGTTATCGTCCCCGTCACCATCGCCATGATTGCTGTCATTGCCATTATCATGCTCATCAGAGAAGAACCACCCCTCCCGCACACCCCTCCCCCGTGCCGCCTGCGCCCGCACCAGCTCGTCCCAGCGCTTGCGGCAGGTCGAGTTGCCGAAGTGGTAGGTCCCGCCGTGGGAGACTATGTATTCTGCGACTTTTTTCCAGGGGACTTTGGCGGATGACGGGGCAGGGGCGGTAGAGGAGGGGTGGACTGAGGACGGGGAAGAGGAGGAGGAGGAGGAGAGGGTGTTGGGGGCGAGAGTGCGGACGGCTTTTTCTAGGAGGCGGAGCTGTTTTTTTGTGTTAGTTTTTTCGTTATTGGGTAGGTGAGGTAAGGCAAGGTAGGTAAGGTAGGTAATCATGTGAGGTCGCCGTGGTGATGGAGTTGGGAAGAGGGGTTCGGTTGGGAACGAGGGACTGGCTCAGTGAGGTGGGCTGATAGTGGAAGGGGAAGGGGAAG
Organism: Achaetomium macrosporum; assembly: GCA_033296875.1. Taxonomy (NCBI): domain Eukaryota; kingdom Fungi; phylum Ascomycota; class Sordariomycetes; order Sordariales; family Chaetomiaceae; genus Achaetomium; species Achaetomium macrosporum. The sequence goes on from MU860077.1 coordinate 43,642, forward strand.
GGGAAAGAGCGAGGGAGAGGCATGCTCGGTCCGGGCTTGTAGAAATAGGTGGAGGGGAATAAAAGTTCTGGGGTAAGGTAAGGTACTGCGGATATGTTCGTGCCAGAATAAACGCGAGAGCGGAGACAGGAAAAAAAACACTAACATCCTTCTCAGACCACTCGGGCTTCCTCACCCGCGCCTCCCGGCTCTTGGTCAGCGTGCGGTACCGCCCCCTCAGCGTCGACTCGGCCTCGGTAAACCCGCCCATCCGCCGGATCTCCTTGTATGTCAGCCCCAGCTGCTTCTGCCGCACGAGGAAGTCGTCCTTGGACATGCGGTCCGCCAGGTCGATGCGCTCCCTGCCTTTGCTTCCCGCCGCTGCGGCGGCCGGAGAGGGCTGCTCGGGCTTGGGCCGCAGCCGCATCAGCCTTCTGGGCGGGGACGGCGGATCATCATTGGATTTGCGGCGCCTCGACGTGTTGCTGGACGGGAGAATCAGTCTCTGTCCCGCCATGTCCGGCAGCAGCTTGCGGGACTTTCTAGACGATGCAGCTGGCTTCGGAGCTTGCGAAGCCAGCAAAGGCACGACGGGGTCGTTGACAGAGAACGCCTGGCTGGGTTGGGCATTCCCGGCTATGAGGCTCGTGCGGAGGGACTCGCAGGACGCCGCCGGAGAAGGAGTCTGCCGCAGCCGCAGCATCTTGGGAGAGACCGTCTTCCCTTCGGACTCGGCTGTCTCTGGTTCTGCGGCCCAGGTGCTGCTGCTGGCGACTGCTGCTTCGCAGTCGTACTCGGGCTGGACCCACGACGACGGCTGGCCGGGCTCGTCGCTCAGAACCATAGCTTCGACCCCTTCGAGCATGCCCGAGGACGCATAGAGCTTGGAGTTGGTGCTGCTGGCCGGCTCCTTTTCAGCCATCGCAGCCAGGGGCAGGTCGTGAAGCGCCTCGCCCGGCCGGAAGACAGTCTGCGGGAGCACGCTGGCGTGGACGTCCAAGGTGCAGTGGCCGCCGTACTCGAGCATGACAGGGTTGACGCTCGGGTGCGAGGGCTGCCAGATCGGGTCCTCGCCGTGGAGGTGGGGAGCTGCAAACGAGGAAGCGGGTGCAAGGCCGGGCGGGACCAGCTGCCAGTATGGCGAATCCAGCAGCTCGGAACCCGCCGCCACGTTTGCACCGGGATAGTGCGAGACATTTACGTAGGATGAGCCAGAGGAGCGCGACGGGCGATTGCCCACTGCCAGTGATGGGTGTTCATCTGTGGTCTTTCCAGGTGTTAAGTGTTATCACTGGACTTCCTTTCCTTTGTCTTGAAATCCGAGTCAACATACCGAGAGCGGCACGCTACCGGCCGTGTTCTGTGGCTCTTCTGGGTAGTGCCCGGCACCATACACCGGGAGGCCGTGTTGTTGTGGTTCATCTTGCTTGGCGGCCCCGGGATGCTGGGGCCACCCGCTGTTCAAAGACATCGGCTTGTTGAAAGACATGTCGTGGGTCGGCGGTTGGTGGCCGAGTAAGTGCGCTATGTTGATCTGATTCAGGTGGAAGCACCACGGTGCGAGGGCTGCTGCGGCTGCGGGAGAAGCGAAGACATTGTCCCGGGACAAGACCGCCGTGTCTGTCTGGGGCTTTGCCAGATTGATAAACATTCTGAACCCCTCGCGGGTCCGCGGGGCTGCCCAATGCAATGCCTTCTCGCTTCTGCTTGGCTGCACTCTCTCTTCCACCGCCCCCTTCGCTGCTCTCTCCTCACCGCCGCTTCGACGGGCTCTGTCTTGAGAGCGGCAGATGTGTTGATCCCCGCCTGCCGCTTGACGCCAGAGTATTCGGAGCACCAGATGCCTGATCCGCTGAGGGTTCGTCGGGCTGCCACCGTTGAGCGGTCAGAGCGGGCGGTTTCTGGTTCGTATGCAGGTGTGTGTAGGTTCCCGAGGATGGGGAACGCCTGGGGGAACTTGCACAGGCCTGCTTGGGCACCAGTGCTGCCTGGGTCGGGTGTTCTGGGCAGATGAGATAGAATCAGTACTTGAAACTCAGTGCTTCTGCCTTCTGTGATGCCCTCACCGGTTCACATATATGTTCTTGCTTCTCGGTTCGATGGGTCAGCAGGTACTAGTCATACTGGTAATAGAGACTACCGTTCAATATTGAATGCTGGCCACCTGAGAGTGCCAAGGAAATGAGAAAGCAGAGACTGAAGAGAAGGTGGAAGACAAATAAATAACATGAGGCCTAGTGGGAAGATACGACAGCCCCTTCTTCTTGGCCTGGAGACTGGACCCGGGTTTCCCTCTACTGAATCGGCCCCCGTGGGAAGTCGAGACACGGGGGAGAAGCGGGCCGCCAGCCACGGGACTCGAGGCCTTTGACTCTTTGAGCCATTGTGTACGCACACGCCTTTGGTCTCCTCATCGAGCTCATCACATCAGCTCCGGTCATTTCTCACGGGGAAATTGGCGAGGTGTCATTTCGATGGTGTGGTACGGGCGCCTTGCTGAAAATGGACAACAGACTGCCGAATCTGGAAGCCCTCGGGCTGGCTTCCCGGGCGGAACTGACCCGGTTCCTGGGACCTCACCTCTCCTGGGATGGCACACGCCCCCGGCAGCCATCGGCCCGGTTAAACACCCTCTCTTACACCCCTCCGCTCTTAATTGATTTTCTTGCAGATCCAGCCGGCGCCGGCCGAGCATATGATCTCACATCTCATCGCTGCTGTATGCAGGAGCACTGCAGTCCTTTGGTTATACAGGGGGCCAACATCTTGTTTTGCGCCGGTATGGCAAATCCCTGGAGCGTGGGGTGGCGAGACCTAAGTGAGCATGGGGTACAAGACGTAGAGCGCCGCTGATGCCGGCTGATCGAGAGCTGTCGCGGCTAGCCACGCAGATGGCAGGACTGTCTCGGCAACGACCAGCAAATCTTCCCACGTGGATGGGCCAATCGTCTAGATCCCAACACAAAAGAGTGGCCCCTGACGCCCTAAACCATGACATAAATGCCGGTATGACCGGGCCTGCAAACGGCCCCCAAGGCGTGGCTGGCATTGCTTTCCCCCCACACGGGTCAGTATGACAAGTCACACCCGAATCTGAAAAGCCGCACATCGGCCGATTCGGCTATCTGATTTTGGGCGTCGATCCCAAGCACGCTTCAGGGTTACAGCACTGTACTGTACGCCGCATTGGAGAAGCAAGCGTTGATGGGGCGGGTAAGCCCTGGTCCAGCCAGACGATCGGGAAGTCAGCGCGATCTGATTGGGAGGGCCCGGCCTTCTGGGCGATGATTTTCTGCAGACGACATCGGAGGCGGATCCCGGACTTGGCGTAAGCATCTGAGAGACCGCGTATGCATGTTCGACCTGTTTAGTCAACAGTTCAGTGTACTACTAGTATGTCAGCAGCAGCAGCAGCAGCAGCAGCAACGCCACGGCACACGACAACTCGGACGGCACCGCTGTCAGGCTGACTGTGGCTGCAAACAACGAGGAGTCATTTTTCCCATCGGCTAGCATAAAATCTCGGCAAATCCCAGGCTCCCGGAGACCCTCCGCCCATTCCCTTCTGGGACTTTCCCGCATATCGCCACAGGAAAACGGGGAACCGGTTCTCTGGAGCAAAGCAAACCCACGCAAGCAGTACCTTGGTACCTACCTATGTTACCCTTACCTAGGCGGGAGCAACCAACGCCGGCCGCCTTAAAGACACATGTGCCTGCCCGTGGGCCCCGTCTGCCGGGAAGATCAGCCGAAGATCGCATGCGCTGCGTTCTGCGTTCTGCGTTGCGTTGCGCGTTTACCGGACCCGTTGTTGGCCTCGATGCCTGATGCTCATGTTTGGTCGCTTTACGAAAAAGCCTGTGTCGTGTTGTTCCCCTTGTCCCCGACCGGACGGCAATGACACCCTCTCAGTATTACCGACCCCGATTCGATCGAAGAAGGCGAGGCCGAGGAAGCCGGCGTTTCTGAAAATCACTTGTGTGTAAGTAGCTTGGTCGTTGTGAAAATGTCGGGCGGAAGGGGTAAAAGGCGGAAACGGGAGGATCAACCTGTTCGCACACAGCCGGCCTTTTGCGTTTGGATATGCCGTGGGTGGGAACTGAGATTTGGGCCCAAATGTGTTTGCCGTCTTCTGGGGCAACTGCATCTGGCTCCCAAGACCAGCCCGGGAGAGCACGCGAACCTGCTGGAAGAACGGGAAGGACGGCCCTACCTTTCTGCGGGGGGCAGCCGTTTGCATCGACTCTGACAGCATCATCAACTCCAGGTCGGTGCGGGAAATGCTGTGCCAGCGCCCCTGATTCGTCGATCCGTCGTTTGGTATTGGTGACTCTGCCGGTTCACCAGTGGAATCATTCGTTGTAAGAGCCATTCCATCATAACCTTGGCCTCATGGCCCTTTACACTTGCGCGTGAGCCCAGGGCCTAAGCTTACCACTCACCCCATGGCCATGAATACTTTAATTATACCAAACTCGTCCCGACAATTCGAGCAATAAAGAGTCAAACAATCAGAAAGAAGTCCAAGGCAAAAGAAAATAGTAAACAAGGAAACAAAAGGAAGAAAAGGAAAGAAAAGGAAAGAGAAGAAAAGGAAGGAAAGGAAAGAGAAGAAAAGGACGAAGAATTAGTAACCAAATGAATTTCATTCCGTCTCCTGACATCCGAGTCCTGCTGGCATGGACATTTGGCCTACGGTTTTCGTTGTCCGGGCTGACCTCGACCACGATTGAACTGAATCGTTGTTTTGAAAGTGATTTGATCCTGTGTGTGATGGATGCAAGCGTGGATCTGAAGCTTCTGGCTAGTTCGTGTGGTCATGTGCCACTCAGCCGGGCCGCAACAATAGCTGTCTAAGTGTCCATGCGCTCCTCGTTTATACGTTGCCTGCGATTCGGAAGGCGTAGATCGTATGTTGAGCTGTAAGAGTGGGTCAATTGTTAAACACTCTCCATTTGGGATCGGAATATTGGACGGATCGCTCACAATTTGTTATGGTGTCCACAGGGAAAAGGAAGAGAAAGGTGACCGACTGGCGAACTGACGTATGGAAGTGCGCGTCTCACAATCAACACGGCCGAATCGGGAAAAGTAATGACGAGTCTTGGAAAATCAGTACGCACATGAAGTCATGAAGCCAACGATGGAACCCATGACGCGGGCAGGTTGGTATCGTTGCGGGCGTGGCAACAGCACGGACGCGATATTATCTTGTTTGATCAGCTCGGCTGGCGTGGGTGGCAACTTAGGCTCAGCGCAGGACGCGGCCACCAGCACCGTGTGACCGTGGCGATTCGTCATGGCGGTTTCTGGTCACCGTGATTTGTGTATGTGTCGTGGACTCATGGGCACGCCGCGTATTGAGCCTGTTGTTGCGGAGATGCCCCTTTTGTTTGTTTACGTTCCAGACTTTGCCACTTCGGTTATGTATATACCGTCCCCTCCCATCCAGTTCTCAATTTTCCCGCGCGCTCCCTCGACTCTCAAACCCTTCTCTGCTCTGGATTCTCGAGCCCTCTGCCGCGATGGAGAACGACGACGCCGCCACACAATTCAAACAACAATGTCTCGACCGCCTGGACCGCATCCTCGACGGTCTTCAAGACCTGCCGCGGGATGGGTACGTCGTCGACAACGACCAGCTCGCGGTGTTGGATGTGCGAAGGGCACGGCCCCTCGACGTGGACGACAACTCGGTCGACCCCGCCGCTCGTTTCTTCCAGCCTCGCTTCAGCCTAGACGAGGCCCGGCGCATGACAGAGGCCTACTCGGCCGAGCCGTGCGCACGCCCCAGAGTCGTCCGGTGGACAAGAAGGTGCCTGTCCGACCCGTCGCCGGACCCGGAGTCGTTCCGCTCGCTTTGTTGGCCAGTGGAAGAGGCACGACGCCGATTCCGATGGGTTATGGCTGCCGTGGGGGACAATCGTTCTTGGAGGCTTGTTCCGGATGCGGACGAGCACAACTTCGGCGTTTGGAGGGACTCGCCCTGGGTGGAGTCGAGGTAAGTTATGCCATGACGGCATCATCATCATCATCATCGTCCGTTTCGCACGGTAGTTGGCTGATCCTTTCACCAGCGTTCACGCCCAACCTCCGGACTTGACGCTCCGCGTCTGTGCGAGTCCGATTGACAGCGTGTACCCTTGGCTCATCGAGAGTCTTCTCCTGCTCGGGGAGGATCGTGCACACATCAACGCACCACACCTCGGGGCCGTTGTTCTGGGTTCTGCCGAGTCCGGCGAGGGTGACGTCTTACACAGTGAGCTGATCGCTGCGGTGGGACCGCTCCAGCTTCAGTTCCGACGGGACGACTTCTGGCGACACCATACGCTGCCAGCTCTAGTTTTCTCGTTCCAGCACGACAGACTCGCCCGGATCACCCAGTCCCATTTCGACGGCCAATCCCTCGTCTTGCGGCAGTCGCGTCTCCTCGATCTGTACGGCGACGAACCCACCGTCGACGCCTACCACATGATGCGCTGGATCGCCAACCGGCCAATAGGGGATGCTCGATTTGGCACCGCCGACGTCAAGGAGGAGCGCGAGATTCGGGACAATCACGACAGCAGTGCTGGCAAGTTGCCTATCATGGTGGGGGCTGATTGAGAATTCGAGATTGGAATTGGCGTTGGTTGCATTACAAGGCTACTGTTACTGCGATACAAGGGGAAGATCGAGGTGTGCGGCTGATGTTAGCAAGGACTATGTGCGACAAGAGAAGATCAAGATCTACGCTCAGCTTGGATTGTTTGCCAGGGAGAGTTGGGTAACTTGGGTAACTTGGGTTAGGTCAACCCTGACTTTGAGTTGTCTTGATATTAATAAAACACCGTTGGGATGGAATGCGAGGGTTCCGCTTGGTTCCAACATGATGGCGATGTGCTAGGTTAACACATCAGTATAGGTCACCGTCAATGAACGAAAGCCGGTCTATGGTTTGTTATATGGTCGCTAGCAGACTGTCAGAGTGGCGACCTCTATTTCCGTATCCGTGACGAGTCTTCTTCGAAATGTGTTGCTCCCAAGTACTGCTATGGAGCCTAGACTAGACGCAGCCAATGCAACCATACAGAGTAAACCATGAGGTACGGTACTTAGTATATAAAATTCATGGCATGCTGATTGATTACTTATCACACATCTGCCCTGACCAGCCGAATTAATAATCACCCGCGCTGGATGAAGGCCATCCTCGCATTCTCGGACTTCAACCTGGCCGCCTTCAGCGGGTAATAGCTTGACCTTCCAATCCCATAATTCCCATTACTGTAAAATGAGTGGATGCTGAGCCTCGAGAGGGATCTTTTGTTCCTCACCCCTCAAAGTCTTGAGCCTTACCGTCGCTACCTACCGCCGCCAACCTGCTAGCACGCGTCATTTCTGTCCATAGCATATCCTACTGCTATCCCCCTCTCACAATGCCCCTCTGGCTCATCTTCCACCCGGAAGAGGCCTTCAGCACCCCGGAGTCCAAGCAATCCCTCGCCGCCGACATCACATCCATCTACACGCGATATGGTCTGCCCGCCTTCTACGTGGTGGTGAACTTCATCCCCCAACCGGCCGTCAACACCTTTGTCGGCGGCCAGAACCCCAGCAAGCCCTTCGTCCGGTTCGTGGTGGACCACATCGCGGTGCATCTGGGGGATAACGGGGCGCAGATGGAGAGGATCGCTGCGCTCGTGGACGCGGCGCTGAAGCCCCACGTTGCGGACAAGGGTTATAACTGGGAGTATCACATTGATGAGACGCCAAGGGGCCTGTGGAAGATCAACGGGTTTGCGCCGCCGCCTTGTGAGTGCTTCTATTCTACCGTGTCTATGTTTCCCGGGCGGCATTGGAAGAGATCAACTAGGTAGACAGACGGCTAACCGAGGGGCTGACACGCAGTCCGGAGCGAGGCTGAAAAGAAGTGGTTCGAGCTGAACAGGGCCGTGGAGTGGGAGAAACCGCCGGGTGCGAGTCTTTGAGTCTGTCGCATCATTACTAAACGATGCACTGGTGGAGTAGGATAGACCGGGCTGTTTTCTCTTCAGGCCCTGTCCACCATGGGCAACATCCACATGCTGTTGTGTCGCTGCACTACGAAGGCTAGCACTGCTAACGTGACTTCCATTAGGGGGAGTCGTTGTAATCCAGGTACTTACCGGTCTACACTGAGCACCAATGAGGATAGGTTCGAACCATGCTATGGAATGGCCCGTTCAAACTTTGAATAACAGCTATCGGAAGGCTTTAACGGCCCACTCCCTGGGCAAGTGACCTCGGTCATCCGTAGACCGTGACAAGATCCAGGCCCATTTCCGCTGCCGCCCGCAGCGCGGTAAGAACCTCCTCTACCACTTCGGCTTCGTCTTCGTCGAGATGGCTAGCCTGGTAATCTCCGACCTTGGCAAGACCCTCGTGGAGCTCGGCATTCAGCACCCAGCCAACCATGGGATAATCGTTCCAGACGGTGTCCTCGAGAGCGCGTGAGAGCAGATGGTCGGCCAACTCAGTGCCGAGTAACCCGCCCAACAGGCCTTCGAAGATCTCCTCACGGAACCATTCACCGCCAGCCACCGAGTGCCCTGTCGAGCCAACCTCCACGCCCATGTTGAGCGCGGCACTCGCGACCGTGTCTGCCACCTGCTGTGTCGGTTCGCCACCTCCGGCGTCGCGGAATGCGGCCACCACGGGGTTGGCCGCCACATGTTCTCGGAAGTCGTCGAAGGCCATCGCCCGAAAGACCAGCGTGTAGCCCATCTCTACTTCTAAGTATCGCCGCAATGTCAGGGAACCCTTAGGTGTGAGGTACCTGGTGTCTGCGTTTGTTCGGCCGGGATTTCTTGATGCGCGCAACGGCGGGGCGGGCTAAACGGCAGGCAGCAAGCCCGAACGGTCAGGATACGGCAGGAATGAGTTTTCTTTTTCTTTTTGTTTTGCCGTTTAAATCATTGCGGGGAACTGTGACACTCTCGTGGACCCACCCCGAGGTCTAACTTACCTAGGATAGTAAATTGCGACAATCGGACAAGGCCATCATCAAAGTATTGGGAGTTTCAGCATCAATACTACCTTATCCTCTTGAGAAACAACGTTTAGGGGATGCAGAGGAAGATCCGGCTTCGAGGTCACGTTCGCGCTTGCGTCATGACTCATGGATGCTGGAGATGATGTCAAAAGTCCCGTTTGATGGCCCACCCCAAGACACACAAAGTCTGCCATGGTCTCCCCAATATCACTGTGAAATAATTTCGACAACAGATCAACATCAAAATAACAGGCATCTCAATGAGACCTGAGAGCTCAGTTCTCTGTTCGGCCAACACAATGCTCCGATCAACGCGCCTCCCGCCCGGCCGCAGGACGCTGCTACCTCACCCCTCAGTCTCACCTCCAACCAGCAACAGCAGCAGCAGCCCAACTATCGTCAGAAGATGCATAACCTTCGTCACCGGGAAAAACAGGTCGCCTCGACCCTTCACAGTGACAGGCACCAGAACGGCTGCTAAGCTAAGCCCTCCTTTGAGAAGCTGGTCCCCCTGGACCTGGAGTCCCAGCACGTAAGCAAACCCGGTCTTCTTCCAATGCCTATGTTCTATATCTCTACTCGAATGATTGAGGGGGAGAAAACCTAGACAACTCCCACCAAAAAAAAATGGCTGCCAATGTGGAGGCCATCATCAATTCTGAAGAAGAATGCTGGTGAACTCACATGAGCTCCTTGTGCCACATAGAATCTCCACCCTCGCCGGCGGCACCATCCTCGCCGGAACATGGTACATCATGCACGAGGGCCGCAGCTACAAGGTCGCGGAGGAGGCAGACAAGTATGAGCCGCGGGTGATCGGAGCGCATCGCGAAGGCAAGGTCAACCCGGATTATGTGAGTTATGAGCATTGGGTTGAGACGCATGGGCTTAAGCGTAAGCATGGGCACGGGCGTGGCCACGGGCATGAGCGGAAGTGATCGCTACTACGTAACTAGGATGGAGAATTAGGAGTGAGGCATCTGATCTGGCTCAGGGGGGTTGGAGTTTGGGATGCTAGTGCCTTGCGGTAATGTCAGGGAAACTGCCACGGTATTGGTAGTATGTAAGGTAGCCAAGAGGCACGTAGAGCCTTTCCTCCACTAACGGGAGTCACATCGGCAGGGCTGGCTTTCATTGTGGCAACCGCAGACTCTTCGAAAATGAGTTCTGTTGTGTTCAACTAAGTCTCACAAGTACAGGCCGGAGCTTCATATCTAGGCTGTCTTTTTCGACCAAATTCAGCTTGTAATTGCCTTAACCCAACGGTGGCATCTGTTCACATCGAGAGGCTATTCAGATTAGCAGCGCGTTATCCATAGTAGACAAGACATGATGGCAAACACCAGGGCAGAGGTGCGCCAGACTCGAGCCGCCCCTAACTCTCGAGTAGACCCAGCGCGCAGTTGAGACGTGCGATCAACTTCGGATCCCCGGCTGTAGGCAATCGGATTATCGGAGATCACTGTGACCATTGATACAATACAGCTTAATCATGAATTATTAGTCTTTCGTCGGGAGACGAGGCGTTTAGAAGGAGATTAGCAAGAGTAAGATCAATAAAAAGGGTAGATATTGGGTCTGGAGAAATGAGATGCCTAAGACTCTGGAAGTCTCCGACGTTGTAAATGTACATCTGGTCTAGGATAAAGGAGATACTCAGTCATTCTCAGCCGAACCATCAAATAGCTCCCACTCACACCTGAGATTCAACCAGTGAGGAAGTGGTTCCCTCCCATGTGGACAAAACACGCGTTTTCCGACCAAGGCTAGAGAGGTAAAATGCTCATGGTTCAAGAATAAGCAAATTCTTATGCAGCCAACCCACACGAGTAAGAGCATATGGCCAAGGGCTCTCCACCCCACGTCGGCTAAGGGAGCTTGCGTAACCCAGACCTTGGAGGTGAGAATCGATCCCTGACGACCTGTGCCACTGGGCAGCATAATGCACAAGAGATGCAAATGTGGGGTCGCAACAACAGTCGTTGAGAGGTTGCAACACAGGCTCACAGGCACGGTACTTCCGTAAAGGTAAGCTCTATATACAACTTGAAGTTATACTTCATTACACTGGCACTGGGCTCGTGTTTTGCTGATGGTTTATTTACTACACAGATGCACTAGGATTACGTGCCCTTCTTCGTAATAGTCGTATGCACATCCTGTCCCTCGTGTCGTTGGTTCTCCGTCTTCGTGGCTGTGGTGAGACAAGCACTTGCCCAAAAGACCGTTGCAGCGAAGTGTGTCGGGACCCTGAACACTGAGCCAAGCCGTTGCAGTGCATTCAGCCCTGGCGATCGAAAGATTGGGGAGCGGGCCGGGCTATCCCTACCAGAACGTCACGCGTTTTGGGCGAAGGATTGGGTCGCACTCGGACCGGTCGGATTTTTTAGTTTTTTGCGGATTAACCGACCCGACCTACACCTCCGCCGGGGTTAGTATTGCTAGCGCGGTGAATTGGCAGGGGTGGCTGATAAGGGCTCGGCAAACCCCTTCACATTCACTGAAATTTATTACTAAGTCACTTTTCTAGCAATTTCTATGGAAGAATACTTCTCCTTAAGTCTAACTAACGTTACAGGAATGCAGCAATGTCTACCAAACCTACAGCCGAGCTCATGTTGGATGGAACGGGCTGCCTGGAACTGGCATCTCCAGCCGCCAGGAGAGGTCCGAATGTTTGCATATGCGGCATCGCAGGATTGGCTAGCACAGGCATGCGAGACTGAGCCCAACCGGGTCAGGTGCAGGATGGGTTTGGCATTTCTGGATTTCAGGGTCTCTGGCGCTCCCACATCTACAGGCAGTTCGAAAACCACAGAGTTCCAACACCACACACAAGAACACATCACTGAACGACCCCCTTCCAGTGCCTTGCGCTGAGTAACTACCATCTGAAGCTCGTTACCCATTGCCAAGAAAGCGGTATCTTCCAACAGCTCATCATCGACGACGACGACGACGACGATGGCTAGCCGAGGCCTTGCAATAACTGACCTACTCAATCTATCCACACCAAAACGGCCCAGATTTACCAACCTTACTCGCGATCAGAGGGTTGGAATCCGAGCCTTACGGATAAGCTTTTTAGTGACGAGACGGGGGCAACAAATGACCCAATGTGGAAGCAGTGGGTTACCATCCATGAGACAGAGTCGCCAGAGAGGGGGCTTGAAACTTATATAACTAGTGGCTTGGCTGTACCGCACTAGCAATACTAGCCCCGGCGGAGGTGTACACATGGAAGGTCCCTTGAGGAAAACTTTGGGGGAAGTTGAGAACAGGCGAGCTCGTCCTGGAATTCCATGCATGTTCGCCACCAAGGTGTCTCGACGCGACTGTGTTCCATTGTCCTCAGGGTTCCCAGCTCTATGGACAGCTCTCCTCCCGGGATATCGTCACAGATAGCATTAGATATTAGGGCTAGCCCTGCTAGCGTATATGGACCCCCGAAATAAACACGAGACTGCTTCAGTCGCCTCCGAGGTGTCCTGAGAGAGATCATATCCCAAAAATGGCCCAAGAAGAAGGGGATGAGTGGATCGTCTATCCGAAACGCCGCAAACACCACCAGGGCCCATTCATTCAAAAACCCTTCCCAAGGTCCACCTAGCCATCATCATAAGCACATTCATCCAAAGGCCATATTAAGCCTTGAGCATAGCCCTCTGCTTCTTCGTCCTTCTGACGACGAAGAACGCAGCAGCAACCGCGGCGATAAATGCCAACGGCAGCTTCAAGCCATGATGCTTGCCCAGCGAGACAATCATGGCCGCGTCGTACGAGTGCCATGACGAGCTGCCGAGATGGTTGAAGATGGGGGTCGACACGGGTCCATTGAGGCTGTGCAACCTCGGGTTTTCCTTGGGCCCAGCCAGGATTTTGAGCTCGGTGCGGTTGCGCTGGAAAGCGTGGATGGTGCTGGTGTGCTACGGTTAGAAAAAGAGGACAGTCTGCGGATAGGGTGAAACTCACGAGGCGTAGTGGCATCCGGTGCTGAACATGACCGTCGCATAGGGAAGACCCAGCCAGTGCCTGTTGTATCGCACGAGGTTCTTCACCAGCTTGCCTACGTATTGGTTTCCCTTGCTCGCCATCATGAAGCCGATGGAGAAACCCGTCGGATGGGCGGCTGGGGCCACGAACTCAAACCTTCGGAGAGGCCCGAGGGCTCGCTTGCACTGCAGGTCCATATCCAGGATGACGCCTGGAAAAGGGCTTCTGTCAGCCCCCGTCATTTCTCCCGTGAGGTGGTAGGTCACCTACCTCCATACTTGTACAGCACCATGTACCGCAGCGCATCAATCTTCTGGATTGGGTAGCGATATGTCGTCCACATCTCGTACAGCTCGGGGAAGTGGTCGGCGACCAGCTCATTGGCAGTCTCATCCGTCCAGAGGAAGGCATCCCAGCCCGGGTGCAGATCGAGGCAGCTCTGTCGCACGGCGACCCATTTTGAGTGAGTGGCGGCGCCCGAGCCAAGCGAGATGTGGTGGAGAACGGGCGGAACACGGTCGGGAAACGGAGCAGCGCTGGTCTGGTGAATGCTATAGTTGGCGAAGGTGACGTCAAAACCGTCGCGCTCCGCCGAGATGTAAAAGCGCTCGGCGTGGTGAGTCCACACGAGAGGGAGGGCGACCAGTGTCCATGTCTCGTAGAGGATATTCCGGGAGCAGTAGAGTCCGAGAAGCACGATTACGAGACCACACGCCAGCAAGCCCGGGTGTGTGCGGTAGACACGCGATGGGATAGCTAATACTCCCATCTCGTCATGTCACATGGAGCAGGAAGAGGGAAAAAGGAGCGGAGGACGAGAAGAAGGCGAGAAGTCCCGGCGATCACCAAGAAGTCACGCAAAGCATGCTTAAAAGACATCGTGGGGTCATCACCCATGTTCGCATGAGAGGGTGGGACTGCCCGAGCGCCGTGTCGTCTTTGAAGCCAGAACTGAGGCATTGGGGAATGTTCCTTTTTGATCCCATACTGTGTAAGTGGCGCTGCCAGCATGGGTCCAGAAAGACTCTCATTGGCTGACATGTGGAGGGTCCCAGCCCAGTGGGCGCCAAGAATATTTGCCGGGGCCTGTGCTGGCCAAACCAGCCAGGGGTCGAAAAGTCAAAAAGCTTAGCGTGCTGCACAAACAAGACCCATTGTCGTATGACCGACGGGGTCCTGCATTTTCTGGCTGCCCCTGTGGTTGCACCATCGATCCCAACACTCAGCAACGGTGGCACGACGCTGGAGAGATAAGCCCCAAAACGGCAAAGTTGCTTTAATCTCTAAGTTTGTGCTGCCTACTGCTAACGCGCTCGACGCGCTTCAGGTCGTTGAACCAGACATAGCGGCTCACGATCATGTACAGATGGCGGTCCCAAGTGTATTGACTGGTGTGCTGGGCGAAGGCATGGCGCGTCTTGAGATAGCGGTCCCAAGTGTTGGCGACCAATGCTCGCGTGCCGTCTCTGGGATCTGCTGTGGTCGTGGGGTAGGAGAGCGCGCTAACGATGCGCCACATGAAGGGGAGGGCTGTCAGCGGCAGGTCTCCAAGAAAGGTGTATTTTCGCAGCAGCGACGTTGTCGTTAGCGTGAAGGCGACGGGCGCCTCAGGATCGGTGGCAGCGTAGTGGCTGAGTCACTGCGTCAGTCGCAAGCTCGCCAATGTGGCCAGTGGCCATTGGGCCATATATTGACCGCTAGGCTATGCAGCGGCTTCCAAGGGTTGCGTACCTGACAGCTGCGCTGACCGCTCTGTGGTTCAGGTGGCCCGAAACTCCACCCTCGTCGAAGGTTAAGATCTTGTGGTTGATCAACTTGATTTAGCCCCGGGTCTGCGGAAAGTCTCGAAGCGGAGCAGCGGGGCCGAGGAAAAGCAGGGTACCAACCGCATCAATTTTCCACTTCTTCACATGCTCACGCACAATGCCTTCGATGAGGCCGGTATTCCACCAGACTCTGGGGTTGTCTTGCAGCTCAGGGTGGTCCAGGGCGATGCATCTCTGGGAATGGATGCCCAAGGCCTGGCAGGACCCCTGGAGCTCCTGTCTTCTTGTTTCGCCGAGTCCATAATTGTTGCCTGCGGCCCGCTGTGAGCCAACACAAACAATCAACCCGCGGATTTTGCAAGGGCCAGGGCAGCTCACCAGTGGACATCACCAACAAGCCCCCGGTTATGGCTTTGTTCCTGTCCAAGACACCTAAGATGCTGGGTGAGAAAAACAGGCACTCATCGTCAGGATGGGCCGTCACGATCAGTAGGTTCTTGGCGGCGAGGAGCTGAGGCGAGAGTATTCTAGCGTCGCTGCCGACGATGTAGGCGATGACCCATTGGAGCAGGACGGGAACGACAAGGGCGACGACCGTGAACCGGAAGATCCAGCGCCAGGCACGGCGAGGGACCCGGCCGAGCATCTGCGTCGGCTTGGCAGCGAATTGCATCATCTCATCCCTCGGCGCGGGATGTTGGGTCTGCGACGGAGAGGAAGCGCAGGGACCGAAGCAAGGACGGAAACAAGGAGCTTCGGCCGTCCGAGGGATCGCTTTAACACACAGTTGACAAATGTTGACTATGTTGGGTGCTGTCGCATCGAACGGATTTGACGGCGGGCGAGAACAGGGTGCTGAGGATCGGCAAATTCCAAAAAGCTTAGCACTGCCGCTAAAGGAACACACCGGGCGAAAAGGCTGAGGGTCGCACTGTGTACAAAACATGGGTTCGTGGCTCGCTGCCCGACTAGTGCAATTTCTCGCTTGTGGACACGGCATTCAGGCTGCCTTTGTCTGCTTCGGAGGCTGAGTGAATTTGTTGACGACAGCGCTTACGAAAGAGTCCGAGGGCAGGGTTTTCTCCGCCCGCGTTCCGGCTGTCGGTTTCAGCTTGTTCGGCTCGGACATGCTGGGTATGCCGAGCTGAAATGATATCCTCTTGCATCCGGGTGTTTAGGTCCCGTGTGACGTCGAACGTTATGCATCCGAACGTTTTTCATCGCAACACCGCAGATTTGATATGCTTGGCAACAGTGTCAAGAGCGATGGCGAGCCGGGTCGGGCCGCGGCGGCGATCACACCGCAACCATTCCAGCCATTGCAGCCACCGTCCCGTCGATGGCAGCTCTCAGTGCAACGGCTTTCCTTGGCCTTGGTCAGCTCGCATTCCGCATCCGGATGTGTGGACGGGTGACACTGACCGCTTGGCAGCTTGTTCTACAAAACTCGGTGCTTGTCATGGTGCGGTCCCAGACTCCCAGTGGAACGGAAGATCGGCAGCCTGGGGAAGATGGGACGAGCGGATATGCTGGCTGACTGACTGATGATGACCGTCCTGTCCAGATTATGCATCATTCCCGCAACAGCCCCACCGGGCCACAGCCCCGGTATCTGTCTTCGACCGCGGTCTTGCTCGTTGAGGTCATCAAGCTGCTAGCAAGCTTGGTGCTTGCAACACTGGACACGTGCCGGTCCCGCCCCGAAGCTCCGACATCCACGGCGATGCGGTATCTCTACGGCTCCATATTTGCCCCAGATAGCTGGAAACTCATTGTACCGGCTGCTCTCTACACGCTGCAGAACTCGCTGGTGTATGCCGCCATCAGCAACCTCGACGCCGTCACGTTTCAAGTCACATACCAGCTGAAGATCCTCACCACCGTCCTCTTCAGCATCCTGCTGCTGGGCAGGTCCATCTCGCTGAGGCAGTGGTTGTCGCTGATCCTCCTCACCTTCGGCGTCGCCCTGGTCCAGATCTCTGGGCCGCTCACCTCTGATGACTGGAGAGAACGGCTGAGCTCGCTCATCCGCAGCGGGACGGTGCCGACTTCCAATGCCTTCAAGGGCCTCATGGCCGTCGTTGCCGCCTCGCTCACGTCGGGCTTGACCTGCGTCTACTTCGAGAAACTCGTGAAGGACTCGATGGCATCGGTATCCCTGTGGACCCGCAACGTACAGCTCTCCTTCTTCAGCTTGTTTCCGGCGCTCTTTATCGGTGTAATCTGGCAGGACGGGGCCGCCATCGTGCGTTACGGCTTCTTTGTTGGGTACAACCCGATTGTGTGGGTAACAATCAGCCTGCAGGCGCTAGGTGGCTTGATCGTGGCTGTTTGCATTGCCTACGCGGACAACGTCGCCAAGAACTTTGCTGCGAGCCTGAGCATTGTCGTCAGCTATGCGGCCACGACCGTCATCTCCCGGAAGCCGATGACGCTTCATGTAGGTCTCCCTATCTTCCAGTCCTTGCGTTGGTAACAATGTTGACTGTGTGTCGTAGGCAACAGCAGGCGCAACAGTCGTGCTGCTGGCCATATATCTGTTCAACGGCAGGCCGGCACCCCGGATGGTGCTACTGCCAGTCAGTCAGGAGCGGCATGGCTCAGAGAAATCGAGGCCGCTGCTCTGTGGGTCGGACTCCGTATCACCAGTTAGATAATACGCACCTTGATATGTTCAATGAACAGTAATGATGGACAATATACCTCGTTTGAACCAAGTCGCTGTTCTTCGGATCGGTTGAGTAGAAGCAGAAGTTGGGTGGATTTCAAAAACAGCGAGATGTACATACATGTACAGCCTAGCTGTTCGGAGAGCTACCAGGCAAGGTGACACATGCAGAAGCTGCGCTACAACCGAATTTCTGACGCTGGTTTTCTTCCATTACTCTCCGGCTTACCCAAATCTCCCACATCACTTCTACAACCAACTTGGCAGCGCAGCAACACCACACAACAAGACACTCCCTCTCTGCTGCTGCTGCGCCGCATCGCAAGCGGCGAGATCTCAACACACAAGGTAGGTATCTTACATTCCGATCTATCCACTCCTTCACAACATCATCGACCGATCGAACTAACCTCACACCTCCCAGCAGCCCCACGCTCTCAACTACCCCACAGAGAAAAAGTCATCATCAATTTCAGCACGATGAGCACCGCTCCTACCCAGGAAGATGAGAAGCTCAAGCCGAAGCCAAGACTTCTCCTCCTTCACGGCGGCGGCACCTCTCCTTCCATCTTCGGCCTCCAAGCCCGCAAGCTCGCCCTCCTCCTCCAGCCGCATTTCGACCTCGTCTTCCTGCAGGCGCCTCTCCCGTGCCCTGCCGGCCCGGGCGTCCTGCCCTTCTTTGACGGCTGTGGACCTTTCTTCTGCTGGATGGACGACAGGACTCCCGAAGCCGAGGCACGGTACTGGGTGGAGGGTATGAACCAAGTGGTGGCGGAGGTGGAGAGACTGGGCCCGTTTGTTGGGGTCCTGGGATTTTCACAGGGTGCGAAAGTCGCTATGGAGGTTGTTCGCCGTCTTGAGCGTGTCCACCGGGGTGCTTGTGGTGATGAAAAGGAGGAAGGGGCGTGCCCATCGTGGTTCAAGGTGGTGGTCACTGTTTGTGGGACTGCGCCGTTCCAGGGCGGTGTGGAAGGGCGTCTTGTACGGGATGGCCAGCAGGAAGCGAGGGACAAGGGGTTTCGCGAGAGTTTGGCCGGGGGGGTTGTCAAGGCACAGAGTGTTCATCTTATTGGCGAGGAGGATCCGTGGAGGCCGGAAAGCGAGAAGCTGGTTGAGTTCTTTGATGAGGTGCGGCGGACGGTCATCCGCTTTAAGGGGGAGCATCACATGCCGCGTGATAACGAGACGAATGGGCAGGTGGCGAGACTGATTTTGGAAGAATATCAGAAGGTGTGAGGGAGGAGCGAGTTCTGGAGCACCGCACCGCTTTCATGGTGCAAGTTGGGACCTACTAGTAGTACTTAATCAGACAAGTAGAGCGGTTTCCTGATGCTATGATAATGTCGCTCTCAATAGGAAAGAATTGCCAACCGCCCACCGGCCGGCCCTCACTCTGCCCGCAAGTTGAGTCTCCGAGTTTAAGGAAGGTGGCCGGCTACGAAAACCGAAGGCTGAACTTTTCCCCAAAACGATCGCGAGTCGAACCGTGGATTACACGGTTGAGGTCGCGAGACGTCCAGTGACATGGCATACCCCATTCCTCTTTTGCATAAGTCTATGTATCATTTCTTTCTGTTCCCAAATCCGCGGCCGAGTAGTAAAGGGGTAGGCCGTTACTAGTATAATGGCCATTGCCTTCGAAGCAAGCGGCCTTGTATTTCCGAGACTATGGGAGTGCACTACTAGTACCTACATATTGCCCTTGCTATATGGATTGGAGAGCCAATTGACAACGGCGGTCAGCTCTTTCCAAGATTCCACTACGAGCACGATAACTTAGCAAGACAGCCCTTCCCTCTCAATGCCATTCTGAGCACCCACTCCGTGCTCTTTGACAGCGTCTTACCGCCCAATCTCGGCCGAGCAGTATCAGAGTCCGACCTGCAAACCCCGCAAACGGGGGATAGCTTCCGCTGTCTGGGAGGGTTAGCTTCTAACTTGGCACGGCAGGCTCTGAGTCTCTGACTGGCCGTCGACGAGACAGGTAGTTCGTATATGCAAGGCCGCCGCCACCGGATCGCTCACTCCAGAGCCACAGGGCCAATGCCAAGTAGAAGACCGTGACACTCGCTGAAGACTGACTTTGAGTTCATCTGATTGTCACGTTGGTAAGGTGACAGCGGGTTTAGAAAATTCCATACTAGACTAATATTAGTCCATGCATCTCCTGAGAGGATCGGTAAGTGAGACATCAGGGTATATCTCCTCATTAATTACAAGGCAACTGGTAACTTGAGTGACCCATTGACTGTCATTCCTCTGTAATATCTCGAGTGTCAAAACAGAACAAGCAAAATGCAGCTTCGCTGGACCTCCACGCTCCTCCTCGCAGCGTAATTGATCCGACGTCTCTTTTGCGCCTTGAAGCTTCCAACCCCAAACCATCACCACTAACGAGTCTCACAGCGCCGCCTCGGCCACCAAGCCGCACAGGGGCTGCGCCCCTTCTCACAACACAATCACCACGACCGCGTCCCCAACCATCACCAGCCTCCCAGACTCGTGCACCTACCGTCCCACGCAAACCTACTACTTCAGCAGCGGCTGCGCCCACACCTGCGCAACCGGCTTCTGCATCATCGACGGTATCTGATCATCCCTTCTTCCTCTCTCTGCAGGACGAACGAAGATCCTGCACTGGGCTAGTACGGCGACCTGACAACGTTGATGTTCTAATTCCTTTCAGCCCCCGTAACCATCTCATGCGGCTGCCCCACGGTCGTCATCGAGACCCAGACCGTGACCGTCTGCCCGACGGCCACGCCCTGCCAGCAGTGCACGACGGGGTGGGGTACGTTTTTGCACACGGAGCCCTGCTCGACTTCTTCAACGGAGGAGCCGGCGAAGCCTACTGTTGATTAGGGACTCAATTCGATTTTATACAAATCTGGGGTGTTGTGTCAGGGACGGATGGAGCTTGTCTTGAAGATGTGACAGACAATTCGCGGGTAGCAGCAGAGGAAAAAGCCATTGACTGTGTACTGGATTGGATGAATGGATTCTGGAATCCAATACCTATGTCTAGGGGTACTAGTGGTACATGCCTTCGGCGATTTGAGAACGGTACATGCAGCTGTGCACACCACAGCATGGGTTTTAGCCCGTGAGACTAACTGCCGCTACCTGGTAAGGTACCACGTAGTGTGCTTCATCTATGGGTCGCGCCGCTGAATGAGATGATTTTTCTCAGCTTTCCCCGGTCTTTCCGGTTCTTGCGGCACCTCGAACAGCAGTAGTGGTCCTCATCGCAGATACGTCCACAAACCCCACAGAGTCCTGATGTTCTGCGGTTCGCCCGGTACATTCTCGAATAACACGCAATGCATCTGGTTTGACCAACGACCTCCTTCCATGTGTGGCAGTCGACGCAAAAACCCCGTTTCCTCTCTCGTCTCTTCGGCTGGGCCCCGCCTGCCTTGCGTTTTCCTCGCTCGCTGTTTTCCGCCTTGGATTCATTTGCCTTCTGTTTAGTGGATGGATTCTCCGTGCCTGGGAGAGACGTCTGAGAGGGCTGGGCTGATTGGATATGTCGGCCAGTTTCCTAAAGAGCTCGGACGAGCTGGGAGGCGGGTAATGGCTGGAAAGCGAGGATGGGCGGTCCCGGTAACATCAGGCACCTTGGATCGATCGTCATCCTCATCTGGAAAGAGTCGAGAAAGTGATGTCTGAGACTGCCCGCGGCCCATTGATCGTTTACATCCACGATGAAGGTGTCGATCGGCAGTTCAGGCGTTTTGAATAGATGCTCCATTGTGATAATTGCTGTTGCTGCAGACTATCAATGTGATTCGATGATGCATGCAGTGGAACAAGTCGTCGGGAGCAAGCTAGGCGGCGAGCTTTGACCCGGTTACCCAGCTGTATAAGAAGGCACCAGCGCTTCCTCCGTCCGGTCTTTCCAGACCTGCAGTTCCGCCCGGGTCAAGCAGCAAGTGCCACCAGATCACCAACGGAATGGGGAACCGACCTCACTACCATAGCTCGAGTTGGCTCTTGGGAGCTACGGTGGCCGATAGGTGCCTACATACATACAACATCTACCAGGCGTGCCTCCCACACTGGCACAGCTAGCGTTGAATAACTTGAAGAGTGCGGTTTTCAATTGTGATTAATAACGAAGGCTTTCGGATCGTCAGAACGTCCGATTTATCTCTCTCTGAGCGGGGCAATCATACTCTGAGTGGGATCGCAGAAGTATAGCCTG
Source organism: Achaetomium macrosporum (assembly GCA_033296875.1). Lineage (NCBI taxonomy): Eukaryota > Fungi > Ascomycota > Sordariomycetes > Sordariales > Chaetomiaceae > Achaetomium > Achaetomium macrosporum. The sequence continues at coordinate 65,265 of MU860077.1, forward strand.
AATGGAGAGTGCTCTGCCCTTAGCCTCCAGAGACAACTGGAAAGACTCCGTAGGTAGGTATGCTTGAGCGGGAAGATCTGATGAACATCGTGACGCTTGTTGCCGGAATTGGTCGGCAGAGTCGCATGGGCTCAGAAGCAGGACCTAGGGTTCGGGTTCTATGTCAGTCAGTCACGTGATATTGTCATGGTCCGGTTGGCCAGTGCTTCGATCCGAACCCCAGATTCAGATTCAGACAACATCCCAACAGCACCTGCCCCGCGACAGCTGATGGTGGGGCAACATGCCGTGCTAAGTTTTCCATTACCACTCCGAAGGCTGAAATTTCACCTCTTCGGTCCAGCATATCCCGCGAATCTCTCTGCGGATCGATCAGACACTTCGGATTCGCTTGCGCTTTCGTTTTATCATCCCCCTTTCTCCCGAGTGAGGCGCCCCCGGGCGCGAAAGTTCGAAAATCCGTGCGAGGATTCCGAACCATGGTGGCCGGACCCGATGGAGGCGACGGTGCGGTCATGACTGGCGCCGGGGGCCGGGCGCTGGTTCTGGAGGCCATGCCCCCCGAGATCATCGCATTGATCCTGGATTTCTTGGTCCCACAGCCGCCGGAGATCGGCGAGACACACCCTGTCGCATACTCTCAGCTGATGGTCGATGAGCCCTGGTTCGATTTCACACGATGCCGTCGTGGCCTTCATAGCGTCTGCCGCGTCTCCCGTCGCCTGTCCGAGATGGCCCGCCCGCTGCTGTACCGGGTCGTCGCCATCTTGGATGAGAGGGCGCTGGTACTCCTTCTACGCACTCTTTACAACAAGCCTGAATACGGCCTCTGGACACGCTATCTATCCTGCCACTTCACCCTGTCGCGCGAATCTGTCATCCGAGAGACCCGCCAACTACTCGTCACCTACCTGTCCACTTTCAAACCGGCGCCCGTGGAGGGGACCACCACTACCGTCACTCGCGACTTTTTGCAGCTTCTTGGCGGCTATCTCCCACAAATGTCCGTTAGCGAAGGCGACCTTGATCATGTGCCACAAGCATTGCTGTGTTTTATCCTCATGCATGTCACCAGACTTGAGACCCTGCTGTTGCAGGTGCCCATCAGCGACGACCACCAGGAATACGACGTGCTCTGTTCCCAGGTTGGCGAGATCGCACCCCTCTTCGAATCGGACCCTACTGCCGCCCCATTCCAACACATCCATACCCTCCTCCTGCAGGGTGATCCGGAACTCTTAGCCCACTTCGAAGATGAGGACTGCGACTGCGAAGTTCCGGAAGTTTACGGTGCGCAACCGCGCCGGTACGCGCCGCTCTTTGCCTGCTTCCCAAAGCTTACCACGCTCGAGGTCAGCAGCGACGACGGGGTGTGGGCACCTGTTGACGATGAACTCCGTGCCATTCTCCAGGGCGAAGGCCCACCACCGCCCTTCCTTCCCAACATCCGTCACATCTACCTCCACGACAGCTTCGCGTTCCCAGGGGACCTGCACTACCTCCTGCAGAACGCGCCTCGGCTCGAGACGCTGTACATGACCCCACGCCGCGACAGCGCCTTTACTCGCTCGCCGATGCTGGAAGACCACGCGTACCCCGAAGCCCTCGACGTCGCTCTCGCGCAGCACGCCAAGCACCTGCGCAACCTCGACGTCAGCTGGGAGAACCTCACAAGCTTCGAGTTTCTCGTGGGGCCCGACGGCCGCCTCACCGCTCTCGCGCAGATGACGGAACTCCGCTCGCTCTGCATCCAGATGGCGCTGCTGTATGGCAGCCCTGCCGCCGTGCTGGAGACGCCCCTCGTCGAGCTGCTGCCGCCAAACCTTGTCGAGCTCGCGCTCGAGGACTGGTGGTGGCACAGCGCGGAGCTACTCGAGGAGCTACCCGAGTGGGACGCCCAAGAGAAGGTCTGGCACTACCAGTCGCAGCACCTCTACCGCCAAAGCGCGCTGCGCACCCTGACACAGTTTGCGCGCGACGTACGCACGCGCCTCCACCACCTGAAAAGGGTGGTGTTGCTGTGCAAGATTCCCTGGACCTGGGTCTTGGAAAGCGCGGTACCCCTAGAGTTTCACTTCGAGCATGTAAAGAGCATGTTTTTGGCGCAGGGGGTGGACTTTTCAGTCAAGTCTGACGAGGTCTAAGGTTTTGGGGGGGAAGACGCGTCATTGCTCTCTGGTCACGATGCATCTAACGGTTCAAGCGAGCCTGCGATGATCTGGGATAGAATGTGTTTTGTACTGTACCTATACAGAATACCGCCTGAGACAAGAGTCCGTTAAGGCTGGATGTTGCGACGGACGAATCAGGAGAAGATGATTACGAAAGTGGGTTGTCCAAGCGCTATCGAAGGAAACGGCTCCGAAATAGGAGTACGTAGTCAGCAGAACGCCTCAGAGAGTCAGATCGGAGCAAACCACTGTTATTAAGAATAGCAGAATGAATGAGTAACCGGTCTCAACAATTCCACCTTGTCGACCGAAAACGCTACAACCGAGCTCACCTCACTTGAATCCTCCGGAACAACACCCTTTTTCGGAGCGTAGCCGACTGGACTATTGGAATAAGCGGCATAAGACAACCCCGTAACTCCGTAGGGCTTACGAATATGTCGCCGCTGTTCACGTTACTCATCAGGGTGGGTTTCCAGCATCGGCTGGCGAGGAGAGAATGAGTCGTGCCGGTGATTGCATGAGCGAGGGGTTAAGCTCAAGGTCGGCCCGGGCCCTGAAGTCTCGTCAGCTTCACTGGAAGGATTTAGTGACCTCCCACTGGCCAGTGAAGCTCAACCCGGGCGCCAATAAGCTATACACTAATGTAAGGTCGTTGTGTTGTCGGCTGGGCGTCTCGTGATATTGCATCTGCAGAAGCCTCTGAGGCGGAAATGGCCCTGAAGATCCTGGGCGATCATAACCCGTCTGGAGGGTAAAATGGGGTGCTCTGAAACACCAACGGAGCGCGCGGGCTCCGCATGTCCGCCATTTGGAGACCGGCTACGCGTATACCCCTTGCAATCCTTGGGAGTAGACCGGCTAAACCTATACGGGCAGGACTTAGGAGCTGCGCATCCCAGAAGGGCTAATGTAACCCACAAATCCACGAAATCCTATACAAAACGCCCATCTATTGGTCAAACTCGCCCCTTTTGTCACGGCACGCGTAGTCCCGCCAGAGGCAATCGCAGCTGGTATTGGAGACTGACGCTATTGTGGAAAATAGAGAGCTTGCAGAAGAAAGGATCTTCGGCAACGCCCCCGCACGATAGATCTATATCTACAGTGTGGGGCTGGTCCAAGCTCCTCATGGCGCCAAGCCATGGCCACGGCGCACCATACATATACAGGACCTAGGCAAGGTACAGAAAATGCCCGCCCCGGGACTTGGCACAAGGAGCGGTGGCATTGCGGATTCCTGTTCCTTTGCTGACTGACTGCATCGACCGATTTCAGAAAGATTCGTCTTGAAGGAAGAGCTCAAACCTCGTGTCGACATACACACGCATATCAGCGACACTTAGCATCAATCAATACAACGGGAAAACACTACCCTGGTAGCCATGATCACGTAGGTATGGAGGACTTTGTATGATTTGAACTCGGTAAACCTTCGCGAGTAGACTCGTCGATGCCTTTCACCAGTGAACTCCGCTTGAGTCTCGTTATCGTCGAAATGCCCGAGTTCTCATCATGACTGGGCTGCCTGGTCGTTTTCTCGAGCGGCGGAGAGGCAAACAAACCGCCACTTCCATGGCACGGGTCTCAATCGCACCGGAGGAGCATTAGCCGACCGGAGCAGTCGGCGCTCCCGTCTGAAGTTACCAGGTATCTAATCTCGCGAATCTGCAAAGGCCTTCTCTTTGGGAAGGCTTGCGTGGCCTGCGGGGCCGCCGACAGAAATTTGGATCCGCTTAGCTTCTTTGAGCATAACCGCTAACGTTATCCTGAGTCGTGACAGCCCACCTTATTTATTATGCCCATATGTACATGTGGGTACCACGTGAATCCGGGATGCGGGGGGAAAGCAGGCAAAAGACGCTGGAGAAATGCCAGAGTCGCAACCCTCACGAGGGGACGACAGTGATGCCACCAGAGCAGGAACAAGCAGCCTTCTTCAAGGGCGGCAAAAGCACGCAACCAGGCAGGATGGCTTTGTCAACGAACTTGGGATACGAGACAAGGTCCTACCTAATGAAGCTAGCTGCGTTCAACGATCCCTTCTCCCTCCATTCGTGAAGTTCGAATCCGCGACGGGAGGGGTTTCGGGGCGGAGCGGCTGCGGCAAGTGCCCGAGTGCCTGGGCCCTGAAAGCCGTGTAACGCCTCAGCCTCAGAAGGCTCAGAGTGAGCTGACGCCCGCATCAATGCCCATTCTCTCCTCTTTGCAGGCGGCCTGGCCGAAGGAAAAGACAAAACCACCCGCGAGAGGAATTGAGCGCGAGTGCAAGGAAAACTCGGGCTTTCTCCACCTCCCCTGAATTCTTCCCCGTTCCATTTGACATCTTGGCGTCCTTGGCAATGTGAAATGGCATACCAATCAAGGAGAGCGAGCGCTTGGCTGGCCGTTGACCCAAGTGAAAAGCCCGTGAATCCGTTAGGATCCCTTGCCTGCCACCAGAACCGAACAAAACCGGTCCGAGACGCCACATCTGCGTTTGCCAGTTCCAGGTTGAACAACGTTCGCTCTTGCCCGTGACTCGACTTCGCTGCCGTTTCGCGCAACATCCACCCTCAACCTCGACCAAACAGCGGCACGAAGGCGACGTTGGGTCGGCAGTCGCACCCTGTGGTTTTCCACCCGTTTCGGCAGGCCGCGCACGCCAGATGGTTTCGGCGCCTCTGTCGGCTATTGGTCCCTCCCGGTCCTCTGGTATCGTCCGCTGCCAGCGTCCTCGACGACCACCTTTAAGCCCGTCGACTCCCTGAACGACCCAGTCCGAACACTTACGCGCCTGATGACCTGTTGGCAATAACATCAGTTTCTTGTGTCGGGTCCTGTTCTGAGACTGTCTCGGCCACGGTGCTGGGGTTATTCCACTTCGACACGTTCGCTTGTTCGATATCTAGTAATTCCTTTGCGGGTCACCAAGGAAGCCCGTTGTATTTTTCTGCATTTTTCTCTTGCTTATTTCTGCCTTTCGGCTTCCTTTGGGGTGGGTTGAGTGGATTCGAGAAGGACAGTGAGCAGCGGGCAAGATGAGCGCGAGGCCGAACCAACGAAACATCAAATGGGTTGAGGTACGTTGGACGCCCCTGGCATTCTTGCCTGCCGGGCTGCAGAGGCTGGCCATGGACATGAGATGAACCATCTTCACGTGCCAATTGACCTGCCGGTTTACGTACTAAACTGACGCGCCTCTCTACCCAGGGACTCCGAGGTGTTACCTCCGCCCTCGTTATCGTCACCCACATCTCGAGAGCGTTCGATTACCCCTTGTTCTGGCCTTCCGACAACGACCATGACGCCCCGAGGTTATTGCAGCTACCATACCTGCGGCTACCGTGGCAGGGCCGCATCGGCGTGCCCATCTTCGCCTTCTTGACGGGCTTCGTGTGCGCCTACAAACCCCTGAAGCTAGCATACCAGCAAGGGAATGCCCCCGCCGCGCTCAAGTCGGTCGCCCGAAGCGCCTTCCGACGCCCGCCGCGGCTGATTCTGCCAGCCTTGATTGCAACCTTCATCAGCTTCGTCTTGTCGGTTCTTGGGGGGTACAAGGCGGCGAACCGCTGTGACTCTTTCTGGGTCCGCTTCGATGCGCCCGATGACATTCCGTTTGGGGAGAACATAAAGAGATTGTTCGGCTCCGCCCTGTCGACGTGGACCAACACGGAAAACCAGTACGACAGGCATCAGTGGGCAATGCGCCCGCTACTGATCGGGGCGTTCCAGGTCTACATCGTGTTGGCAGCCACCATCGGGATGCGGTTCAAATATCGGATTCTGGTGCATGTGCTCCTGATCACGTACTGGTGGATGAATGTCAACGCCCTCACAGGTACGTCATTCTTACACGGACACCCGGCGGCGCCACAGAAACATGGGTTAACATAGAGAACAACAGAAACATTTGGCGCCATGCTTGCGCTTGGCACACTCATCGCGGAGCTGGCGCAGCATCGGCCGACGCAGAACTTTATCTCCTCACATCAGCGCCTGCTCACTTTCGTCGTCGCCCCTCTGCTTCTCTTACTCGGCGGTTTCGTCGGCTCGTACCCGGCTGAACACGAAGACTGGATGGGGTGGTCGAGAATTCTCCACCATTGGATCGTGGACCCGGTTGGTGATCGCAGCAGGGGCAGTGTTATAGTACCGAAAGGATCCGACGTCTACCGGCGCACCTCGGCCTTCTTCATCATGTGCACCGCCACCTCGCTCTTCATTGCGCCGGTCTTGCAGCAGCTACTCTCGCACCGTCTCCTGATCTGGCTAGGACATCACTCCTTCGCCGTCTACCTCGTGCACGGCACCATTCTCCGGACTGTGGGCATCTGGATTGTATACGGCATTACTGGCGAACCATGGGAACCGGCGGGCAAGAACGAAGATGGCTCGCCGCGGGAGCAGGTGTGGCTGAAGCCGAAGGGGAGGCCGGCGAAGATGATTGCTATCCTGGTGTTCACGACGCTGACCTACATCGCCGCGTGGGCGTGGATGAAGTATGTCGACACCGCCTGCGCCAGGGCGACGCAGTGGTTAGAAAACAAGGTGTTTGACGACGAAGACGGAGAGGGCAAGGCCGGCTTGGCGGAGAAGGGGTACGCCCAGCTGCCCAACGGCAACGGCAACGGCGCGGTGCCCAGGCTCCATGAGGGCGAGAGGACGCAGCCCCCACCGTGATTCCGACACAACAACAAAGCACAAGCCTACAGAGACACTCGAGACGAAACAACTCCATTCCACTTCTCGTATGGGGATCTTGGTTCTTGGATACCTATTTGGCGGGGTCATCGGGTCATCAGTTGCGAAGATTATATCTACGGGTTAAACGACCTGGTCAGCTTTCTCTATTTTGACGGATGTAAAGAATACCCGGTTCGAAAACATACCTGCTACTCAGGGGATGGGGGGGTCATACCAAGATGTAATTTGTCCTGATTTGGGCAGCCGGTGTTCCTTTTGTTTCGGTGGTTGGACGTTTGGTTCCCTTGAACATTTTCTCAGCGGAAAACAGGGCGTTTGCGATGTTGACGAACGTCACATCCCCCTTAGGGCCGTGTAGCATTGTGTATGTGTTAGGTTCACACATAGCATTGCATTGCCGGGAGTATACATAGACACATATCGGCAGTTTTCAATACCCATTATATAAGGTCACATCATATTTATTGTGCTTGGGTTGTGTGATGGTTCCGTTCATTTACCACAGAATACCATACCATACATGACTAGAGATTTCGAGGGACTTTGACCTGGGCCTTGGGCAACTCCAAACTTGGCTGGACCAGCCCGTACCAGTAGTCAAATTCCCTCACCACAGATGAGGTAGGCACCGGAATGCGTGGACTCAGCCATCAGTAGTGCTCACGATCACAGCCGGGTCAACAAGAATGAACGGAACGCCGACGGCTCTGCCCTCGCCAGCGCAGTCACTCTATCGTTGGGGTCACCATGTGCTAAGCTTAGTGCCTAGTACGTAGCAACTGTGTCATGTGCTCAAGTGTAGCGAAGTCTGACGCAGAACAGAACAAGCTTCTTTCTATCCATACTTGCTCCTTGGATCGCGTGTGACCCAAGTCTCCAACTAGGGCCATGACTTCATGTCGAATTGGATGTTGTGGCACTACACCTGTAGGGTATATGTTCCTTGGGATCAGCCTTGGAGGTCTCAGTCGGGTACATTGAGCGACAACAGGCGGACTTGTTTGTTGTTCGTTCTTTGTTCACCCCCTCGACAGCTTCCAAGTAAACAACCCAGATATCCCCCTGCTGATCAGGAGCACTGGAGATCGGGCGGGATGCGAAATATGAACTGAACTTGTACATACCACGAGTGTGTGGTTGTATTGGGACTCACCGCTGTCTCCCTGAACTGTTCTTCATAAACTCTTGAGCCGTTCATATCATATATGGCTGCCTAATTCTCTTCTTACGCACTATGATAGGTCCTTTTACTGAACAATCGGCCTGAATACAGTTCGACTCGGTTTATCAAGGCTGTTCATGACGGCTTGCTGCTTGCGGGAAAGTATTTATACACGGCTCCTGCTCCTGGGCCGTGCACTTTTCTCATCCGATCTATCACACTGAACCGACCTCACAAACCTTTGCATGCGACCTCGCCCCGTCTTCTGCAAATATTCACAGGTTCTTTCCTTCTCCTCCACGACCGACATACAACACCCACGACCAAGCAACTCTCACGCGGTCACAGCAGCCACAGCCAATATCACGTCAAAGAGCAACATGACCCGGGGCTGTGGAACAGCTCCCTCTCTTGACGAATCCACAAATGGATCTCTACCTGCCGAGGACGGCACCGAGTCCACGGCGGATCTTTCAAGCTGCGGTTCCACAAGCTCTGAAGACTATCCTGAGAGTATCCTCGACCAAGTCGATGCCAGGATCGTGAGAAGTCACGGCGAAGAGGACTTTGCGCAGCATCAAGAACACAATACTGTTCAAAAATGGTTACAGTACCATGATCCCCAAGTCGGTCACTCTGGTCCGCAACGGCAGTCCGGCGCTGTTGATGCCAACCACGGCAGCAATGTTGACGCCGGCAGCGCCCAAAACACCCACAGGCTGGCGCCGGTCATTCAGCCAATGTCAAACGAAATGATCGACCCGCGTCTCCGCAACACCCAAGCCAGCCAGCATATAGCGAACCTAGCAAGCCTTTCTGCAAGCATTGCGGAACGATACAACAGTGGCTGGCCCTTGACCTCTCTCGAGTACTACGCTCGTCGAGCACAGCTCGCGGCTGCGGCGGCCCAAGACCAGCCAGCTGCCCAAGCTCAAGCTCAAGCTCCCACCGCCAACCCAAATCCTCCCAACCAAGCCGATAACAACCGGACAGCGCCGGCGGTGCCTAGAGGGCAAGGAAGAAGGGGTCAGCGCAACGCCGTGCTGCACGCACAGGGTCTCTGCGTCCACTGCAAGAAGCCGAACCCAGACTTGCGGAAGAAAGGCTGTCCTGCGTGCCGCGGCAAGCGGGCGGGGCTTACAGAGAAGTGGCGCATTAAGTCAGGGAAGAAGCGTCCGGGTCCTGGAAACGACGGTCCTGGACCTCAGGCTCCTCCTGGGGCAGGGGCTGCGGCGGCAGCATGCTGAAGGGGGGATAGGAGCTCGAGCTTTCTTGTATGATGCACGACGAGGACGCGGGGACAGAATGGAATACCTTAATGGAGATGGTGTAATGGACAATCATGGCACCAGGCGTTTTGGGCGGGAAAGGACCGGTCAGGATTTCTAGGAATACGGGTTTGTCAGGTATTACTCTGAAAGATCTTGAGGGCGGGCATTTTATTGGGCTTTGTTCATGGGCTTTTTTCATGGCGTTATGGGCTTTTCGTTTGGACATGGCTGAGAAGATACCCTTTGGCATGGGCAGCATGTTGCTGGCTTTTGGGGCTTGGTCATGCATGAGCGGAGCATGGAGCATAGAGATACACTTTTCATCAGGGACTTAGACAGCACACTTGGTAATATGATGCTTGTTAACTGGTACACACTCTGTGGCAGTGCCACCCCCACTGTGATTACAGTGCACATGGACATCGAACTTCTCACGTAAGTGAATGCCAAAGGCGAAATCCTCAAGCGAGTGACTTGATGACGATGCCAACTTCAACCCAGAGCTGCACCCATCTGATATTACCTAGCCGTTACCGAATAATGAAACAAATGAGTGCGACGAAATAATTGCCTTCGATCACTATTTCTGCCGCTACCAACCTGGGAGCAAAGCCCGCGCGGTGCAACGAAGACACCGGGCTACATTGCAGACACCGAAAACAATGAGATCATCGCTCAGAACAGAACCGTGGCACCACTAATATGCTCGAGGCATTGTATGAATAACTCGCCTCATCCAAATGGTGCTGCGTCCGGTCGACAAACCGACCAAGCCAGCCAGTCCCATCAGAATTTATCCCAGTTATCATCAAACTTGTTCAGTGTCTCCTTCGCAACCCGTTCGCCCAAAGCAATGCCCTCCGTTCCGGCAAAAGCGAAGTGAATCTGTCACGCAACGTCAGTCATTTCGGTTCTTGGCTCCGCTCTCCAACAGACGCAAGTCAAAAGAAAAAACACAGGAAGAAGAGTCTCTCACCCCTCCAAAGACACGACTCCTCGCGTTCTCCTCAGCAACCGCTTTCAAGCTGGTAAACGTCCTCGTAATAACACCCTTGCCGTCGACCGTCACGTTGCTGCTCAAAACCGTAGCGTTGATCGCGTCACGGCCCCCGTTCCACGCCCTCAGCACGGCTGATGCCGCTCCGCCGAAGGTGGCGTGGGTCGAGACGTAGTCCGGATGGCTCGGTGTCGGCCGCAGGAGCGGAGTCCAGCTGGGGTCGGAGATATCGCGCCCCGAGGCTACCCAGATTCCCCGGTACTGGATCGCGGTGACGGGGCGCCAGGCCTGGTAGGTGTATCTAGGTTATTGGTGGTTGTTATTAGTGGTGGTGGTGGTAGTGATAGATAATTAGGGTGGTAAGGGGGGTTAGAAAGCGGGAAGAGAGGGGAGCTTATTACTTGGTGTCCCATGAGGCGAAAGCTGCGTTGGCAAGGGCGTAGTTGAGCTGGGCGTAGAACTTGGCCGAGTCGAGGGGCTTGGTGGTGTACTTGTCGCCGATGATAGCGCCAGCAAAACGGTTCCAGGCGCTTTGATTTGATGAAGGTTTAGTTGGAATCGATAAGGGTGAGAGAAGGGCAAGACTCACGTAACGGAGGACTCGCGCCAGAAGTAGGCCGTGTCAGTGTCGTAGGGGGTTCTGGCGGTGGAGTTGAGTGAGCCCTGTTCTTTGACGTAGAGCGCGTCCGCCTCGTATTCCTTGGAGTTGGTCTTGGGCGGCGGAGGGGCTCTGAAGCGAGAAATGTCGCCAAGACCCGCGAACGGAGTCACGAATCTGGCTTGCGGCGTGTCGGGAAGAGAGTTCGAGCCCGGAGTCTGCTGGTAGACGCCGGGTTCTTTGGGACCGTAAGTGAAATCGACGAAGTTTGTGAGCTTGTCATCGGAGCGGGCCTTAGCGACCTTGGCGGCCGCTTCCTGACCGACTCTCGTAGCTCTTTTGCCGTTGTTTGAGTTTGGATCTAGTCCGATAGCCGGGATGACAGCCCGCAAGGCGGCATCTACAGCATTGTAGAGACGGCTTCCGTGGAAGACCCAGAGAAGCGAATTGTGGGCCGCGTGAGAAACAGCTAGCTGTTGGAACTCGAGGCTTTCCTGTTTCGACTCCACGGCAGCCTTATAGACCGCTGCTTGCACCACAGCCTGGGCCCAACCGGAAGGAGGCGACTGCAGACCTCCAATAATGGTCCCGTTGACGAAACTCGCGGACTGATCGACCCTGATCGATTGTCAGCAAGTACAACATGACCCAGGTCAGGGGCTTGAGCACGCATTGACTGACCAATAGTAAACAATGTCCCCTGGATATGCTGCATTGACGACCGCCGCGGCGATGGCCAGTATGAGGAAGGACAGCTTCATTGGTGCTGAAGGAGACTCGGGGCCTCAAAGAGGAGCAGGTCAAGGCGGAGGATATTGACAATTGCGGGGTTCTAACTGCCCAAGGTGCTTATGCTGCTCACGACACCAGACGCTGGCGGAAGGAGGAGGATCATGGGCGCTTTAAGGTGTTTTCATCATGGGCTCAAACCCACAGCAACCATGTTTCTAGGACGCCGTAAGCAATCCATGGCGCAACCTGCGCCAATGATTGCTGCATGGCGAGCCAGCATAGTGTCGCTGTATGCACATTGCAGCACACACATGCCCATGCCGAACAAGGCCTTGTCCTGCCCTTTCCAGCACTCTTGGCGCGGGCGTAGCGAAGATCGTGCAGCCAGCCGCAGACCATAGGCTGCCATGATGGAACGTTGTCTTTGGACATGATGATTCCATAAGCCTACCGTAACCTATGAGGACAGCCGATGCGGATATCACAATTCGAATGTGCTGAAGTCGGTGCTGGAGTAGTAAAAAAAAACAAACAACCCCCGGCATCAGTCGAAGTTATATCGGCCGATACCTACAACCACATCCGAGACGATGACGGGACAATGCGATCCATTGTCTGGAAGGCAACTTGCTCAAGAGCTGACCGATTCTCCTACCGCAGCTGGCACCACCGCATCCGAAATCAAATTCAGTCTCAAGCTCTGGGGCTCGGGAGCTGAAAGCGAGAACGAGAAAGCGAGTCAGCAACCCCGGGTTCGTCGACTTGTACGTTGCGCAACGCGCCTGGCTTAACTTTGCCTACGTTATCAATTAACCACGAGCATCAAATATCTCCCAGCTTTTGCCGTGCTTCGTGCTTATAATACCCCGATTCTTAAACTCGGGGTTTATCTTGTCTGCGGGATCTTCCCAGGTTGAGCCTGAAGTGGGGCGGATGCAGGTATTCCGTACTGTACCATAGTACATAACGTTAGGTACAGTACGCTTTGAACTGCTACATTCGCCTCCTGTCACTGTCAGATGGTTACCTAGTGCTGGAGAATGGCGCAATCATACGCAAGAGACATTGACGACGTGGGTGCCTGGATCACTCCCTGACCATTCAAGGAGGAGGGACTCAGGACGAGACCACCTGGTCCGGGTTCGGAGCCGAGGGTCGAGTGTGGACAATTGTGACAACCGGGTTGTCAACACTGGATGAACTGTATGTGCAACTTACCTCCCTAGTGTAGGGATGTGGTAGGTAGAGGGCCCAGACTTAAGGGGCTGCTTGCTTACCTCACCAGCAACCTTGATGGCCAGTCAGCCAGCGGTCTTCTCCGCCTTTCTGGAGCGTAATGTCAAACCATTGCTAAAAACTCGCGTATGTCGAATACCCTGCGTGCTTACTCGTAACACAGAGCAGATCAAGGTACTCCATTTAAATTTAATGGTTTTGCGCAGTTGTGGTTAGCTGTGAAAGTCCTCACGTGAGAATTTCCCAGGGGTTGAACAGTGAACCAGCGCTAAAGTTCAAGGCGGAGCTGGCTCCCCGCACCCAAACCGGTGGTTTGGGAGACACGCACGGGCCACATAACTGGCGATAACGCAATTTCGGGTGCAAAGCAACTCAGCAGCTCCACCAGCCGATTTCGCCATCCTTCCCGCTTCTTGCACCAGTACCCGATCTGCAGCAACAGCACTTAACGACCCTTTGGCAACCACTCTCCAGCTGTGTCGCAGCGGCTCTCGCGTTTGCCAACAATACCTGAGGTACCTTAGATTTGCTCATCAACTGAGGACCAGGCGAGCAGACACCTTAATGCGAACAGATCGAAGACAGTACCGTGGCGGTGATACTCGAGCATTATCGGGCGCCCTCGATCAGCATTGCAGCTGCGGCACTGTTGACACCCTGGCCCTGTGGCTTCCCGATTGCGAAGCAGCGACCGTGCATTGCGTGCCGCCGTGCCGCCTGTTCCTCCCTTACCCGGCCGCTTGACCGCCCCAATACTCGCCTACGAAGCCGCGGAAGGTCGACCTCTCACCAGTGATCCGAGACAGCACGCCATCGACTCAGCCTGACGGGTACGAGTAACACGGGCCCAATGCTGGCACGGGCCATTTAACCTGGCATCAACGCAAGACACCCATTCGCTTGCGTTCCCACCTGGCTCTCCCTATGGAGCATTTGCAATCTCCCACCATACCCAACGGCCATCCGCCACTCCCGAGCCAAGATGGTATCGATTTCCCGACCGATGACGCCGACCGGGCTTTTCTGACATACCGTTCTACACCTCGACATAAAGGGACACCGAGTTTTGAGAGAGGAGACGAGAGTGAGGCGAGAAGGGTAGATACAGCTAAGAGCTGCGATCGGCTGCGCCCAGAGGAGGAAGAACGGTCACGCCCACGGGACAGCATGACCACCATGTCGTCATCCTTGATCGGGAAGACGGTCACACCCTTCCTAAAGGAATATATCCCAAGTCTGTATGCTCCGATCGGGAAACCGAACAATGAGCAGACAGCACGGGAAAAGGATCCAAACACCAAGTACTGCTATCGGCACCGGCCTGATTCAAAATGTCGAAGAGCTGCGGACGAGGCTAAGATGGTCATGATTCAACGGGAATTGGACAAGCTCACTCCAGCAGTAAGTGCCCCTGGATATCGAAACAGTAGGTGGTCGCAGTTGTTAACCCGCCTCTAGGACCAACAAGCCATCACCCACGTGTGGTCACTTTTCTCTGCCGCACCAGCACGCCACCGCGAGCTCATGTTGCAAGGAGTCCTCTCACAGCTCTGCTTTCCCCAGCTCTCGCTTGTCTCTCGAGAAGTCAGCGAGGCTCTAAAGATCGACTTCATCACTGCATTGCCGGTCGAGATCGCCCAAAAGATTCTTTGCTACCTCGACACTGTGAGCCTGACGAAGGCAGCCCAGGTCAGCCAGAGGTGGCGTATGCTGGCGGATGATGATGCCGTTTGGGTCCGGATGTGCGAGCAACATGTGAACAGAAAGTGCACCAAGTGTGGATGGGGCTTGCCTTTGCTGGAGAGGAAGAAGCTACGGAACTACACTCGCGCGCGCCAACTTGCCAAGGACAACTCCAACGGAAGGATACAGGAGCTAGACGACTCATACCCACGCTCCGACACACAAGTGTCTCTGCCTTCAGCGAAGCGACAGGCAGAATCGACAGATGAGCCAGAAAACAAGCGGCGCTGTGTCGAGAAGCAGCCTGAGCAGGAGCCGAAGACTCGGAGCTGGAAGGCCGTGTACAGGGACCGGTGGCAGGTGAGCATACCATTCGCCTGTAGTTGAGGGAAGCCACGGAGACTGACGATGTTGCTAGGTTGGGTACAACTGGAAGTATGGCCGGTGCTCGGTCAAGACCCTAAAAGGCCACACTAACGGCGTGACGTGTCTCCAACTGGACGACAATATCCTGGCTACTGGTTCTTATGATGCCACCATCAAGATCTGTATGCCCACACCTGCAAGATTTAGTTAACTTAGAGGCTCGGAGCTGACCGGAGTTACGCAGGGAATATCGAGACCGGCGAGGAGATCCGTACGCTCCACGGCCATACACGGGGCATCCGCGCCCTGCAATTTGATGAGTCCAAGTTGATCAGCGGGAGCCTGGATAGTAAGTTGACATCCCGATACACGTGCCGAGACAGATACGCTGACTCCATACAGACACCATCAAGATCTGGAATTGGCATACTGGGGAGTGCATCTCGACGCTGCAGGGCCATACCGATGGCGTTGTCAGCGTGCACTTTGACGCTCAGCTCCTTGCTAGTGGTTCGATCGACAAGAGCGTCAAGATCTTTGACTTCAACTCGAAGGAGGCATTCTGCTTGAAAGGCCACACCGATTGGGTCAACTGCACTCGTCTCGACATCAGCAGTAGAACCGTTATGTCGTCTTCGGACGACACGACGATCAAGCTCTGGGATCTCGACACGAAGCAGGTGATCCGAACCTATGAAGGCCACGTTGGCCACGTCCAACAAGTTCTGCTGCTGCCGCCGGAGTACGAACCGGACGATGAGGTTTTGACCGGCAGCAGCGGGTCTGGCGATAATAGTGACACGCACTCAGTCGCAAGCGGAGGTGACGGTGCCGCAACGGTGTCGTTCATGCACACAGAGCGGTGCAGCAGCTCGCCCTCTTGTGATGAGGAGATCCGCTTGATGTACGGTCCATCGTTTACGTCAGACCCGTCTCGCCCGCTACCCCCTCGCTACTTTCTCTCCGCCGGCCTTGATAGCACCATCCGCCTCTGGGACAGCGCGACAGGCAGGTGTCTCAAAACCATGTTTGGTCATCTCGAGGGCGTATGGTCGCTTGCCGGCGACACGATACGCGTGATTAGCGGCGCCAACGATGGCATGGTCAAATGCTGGGAGCCGCGCGCCGGGAAGTGCGATGCCACGTTTGTGGGGCACCGCGGCCCGGTAACCTGCGTCGGTCTAAGCGACAGCCGCATGGCAAGCGGCAGTGAGGATGGTGAGGTTCGAATTTATTCGTTCAAGGACATTGGGTGCGGGCGCGGGAATGCCTCCCTGGACACCAGCAGACCGACCCCGAGCTAAACAGTCGGCTGTCTCATCCATGGACTGGACTGCTGCGGGACAATTGCCAGACGAACCTGGTATCTCGTCTTTCATCCTGCTTCTTCTTTTTCTGTTATTGTCTCTGTTCTTTCGGGCCTATTGGCAATCTTGGACAGCGTTTCGGGTTTTTGGACGGTGGTTTCTGGGACATGGTTTCGAGGCGAGGCGCCTTTGTTCAACATCTGCGCATCTGGCAAGGGAGGTCTAAAAAATATCATAGACGGAGGCGCCATCAATGCGGCCCGGTAAATGGTTCTCGGGTTCAAGGTTACTAATACCCTTTCTGTTCGAAGTATGTACCTATTTTGTTGGATATTGTATGAAACGTAATTCCTCCATCGCGCGATGAGTTCAAAATTGTCTTCCTTCTGAGCCATCCATCTTCTTCGTCCGCTTTGATTCTCCGGTTGCCGATAACCCACGGGCCAGATTGAGTCGAGTTAAGGGTGGGGCCATTTCGGCAGACGCAGAAGGACCTCGGCATTGGACTGTTTGCGGTGCCGGGGGTGATCCCGGAAGCGTCCGGCCATTGCGGCTATTATTATGGGTCCACTGCCCCTCAGCTTCCCCGCAAAATCACAAGCTCGGCCTGGAGTCGGTTATCTCTACGTCACTGACAGATCACAAGCCAGAACAACAATGGCGCCCTGGGCTTACATCACAAGTGCCCATTTACCGTTGAAACCGCGTATTCAGGGCCACCTCAGTAGCAGTGGAACAGACGTTTACAGAGCAATTGATGAGTTGACGAGCGAAACCGACGGAAGCTGTCAAACTGCCTCACGACAGCTGCCAGCACGTTGAGGACCTGAGGGCCACTTCTCCGCTGCACCGGTGGACGGTCCGTCAGAGCACCAAGAACCCGCGTCCACCTCCACAACAACAACCCTTGTGTCCGAAACGATGAGCGCAGCGGTTGAGCCACCCGTCACATCCCGTCGTGGCCCTTGCAGATCCGCTCTTTGACTTTTGGGTCACAGGCTTTTCCTGCTATTTCTCCGGGTCGATTATATCGTTTCCTCCAGCCTCGGACGAAAGGTTAGTTACCCACCTTGGCTAGTCCTGACTCAGAACCGGCAATGTGGATTCTTTTTTACTTCCCATTGCTCTCCCGGCGCCGGTTCTAGGTCGGTCTTCCTCTTGTTGAATCAACATCTGCATTGTCTACTCTGTCTCATATGCACTTGGCTCGGGCCCTCTTCCGATCTCACACCCGATCTGCCGTGACTCAAGGGACCTATTTGAGGTCGACGCCTCCCTCCATCCCTCACAACACACCCTTGCTCTTTTGGTCGCTTGCCCTTTGTCTCCTCTCTGGTGATACCCCAGTTGCCGCTTTTCTTCTCCATTGTTCTCGTGAGTCGCCCCATTCCAATTGCGGAAGTAGACCCCTGATTATTTCCCGGCCGTCATATTCCTCCGTGACGCTTGATTCACCTGCTCGTTTGCGGTCTCTATCCCTTCGACAACGGACGATAGCCCCGTTCCTGCTGCTCCAGAGCTTCATATCCAGCACCCACAGCGGAATTGCTGTATATTGAAACAGACTTTAGGTGACAACCTCTTGTCGGGATCTGGAGAGACGGGCTTGGTGTTCAGCACGGCGATATCTCGGAAAACGCTCGGTTGAGGTTGAGAGTCGTCCTAGGAGGACTGCTGGAGGGGAAAGAGTTCAAGCAGAGGCAGACACACGGCGGCCATGGCGACAAAAGCCAACAGGGACGGCAAGAAGCCGCCATCAGCGGCGACCAACTTGATTGGTGAGCCCCAACTACTGACACACGCCTCTCTTACCCGGCAGCATGCGTCATGCTAACACGTCGGGTCGGTTTTCAGCTGGTGGAGGTGCCGGCATGATGGAGGCATTGGTGTGTCATCCTCTCGGTGAGTTGTCCCATTTCCGTCCTGTCCGAGAACGTTCTGACCGTGGGTGGATATGTGAGCGGCCAGACACCATCAAGGT
Organism: Achaetomium macrosporum; assembly: GCA_033296875.1. Taxonomy (NCBI): domain Eukaryota; kingdom Fungi; phylum Ascomycota; class Sordariomycetes; order Sordariales; family Chaetomiaceae; genus Achaetomium; species Achaetomium macrosporum. The sequence continues at coordinate 83,455 of MU860077.1, forward strand.
TCGCATGCAGCTATCACGGCGTGGGCGACAACCAGGCATGCCCAAACGAGGCTTCATCCGCACCGGCGTCGAGATCGTGCACAAGGAGACGCCCCTCGGCTTGTACAAGGGCCTCGGGGCGGTCCTCACGGGCATCATCCCCAAGATGGCCATCCGCTTTACGTCGTTTGAGTGGTATAAGCAGCTGCTCGCGAACAAGGAGACCGGGATGATCTCGGGCCAGAGCCTCTTCTTCGCCGGCCTCGCCGCGGGCGTCACCGAGGCCGTTGCCGTCGTTACCCCGATGGAGGTCGTCAAGATCCGACTGCAGGCGCAGCACCACAGCATGGCCGACCCGCTCGACATACCCAAGTACCGCAACGCTGCGCACGCTCTATATACCATCGTAAAAGAGGAGGGCGCCGGTGCGCTGTACCGCGGCGTTTCCTTGACCGCCCTGCGCCAGGGCAGCAACCAGGCCGTTAACTTCACCGCATACACCTACTTCAAGAATTGGCTCTACCAGTGGCAGCCCGAGTACCAAGGCGGCAACCTCCCGAGCTACCAAACCACGCTGATCGGGCTGGTGAGCGGCGCCATGGGGCCGCTGAGCAATGCGCCGATCGATACAATCAAGACGCGCCTGCAGAAAATGCCGGCGGAGGAGGGCACTACGGCACTGCAGCGGATCAGCAGGATCGCCGGAGACATGTTCAAGTGCGTCAGCTTCCCTTCCAGCGTCCCCTGCCCCTCTATGCCCCCTTCTAGTGCGCGCGATATCCTAACGGAGTTGCATCAACAGACAAGAGGGCTTCCACGCCTTCTACAAGGGAATCACGCCCAGGATCATGCGCGTGGCGCCCGGCCAAGCCGTCACATTTACCGTGTACGAGTTCCTCAAGGAGAAGCTTGAGAAGAGCGCACCAGCGGTCTTGACGGGGGGAAGGTACGAGGAATAAAACCACCCGTCACGACCCCAAAGCCCCGTCATACGACACCCTTGCGATTACCTTGTGTTGGTACAGTGCATACCCCTTGGCGTCGGGTTGCATAACATGACAGCGCTTGGAACATGTACAGTACCATTGTACAATGCACTTTGCTTATTTGTTCAACTGCTTTGACCGTTCTTCTTGACGATGGTTATGCTGATGGTGATTCCGTTTTCCTCCATTTTGGTTATGCAGCCACGATCGACAGTTTGACAGCATGAAGGCCGGGGCCTCTTGAACCACCCGAAATACCGAGGATATCGGGGTTCCCAGGAGAAATGGGGAATAATGGGGGAAAGGGAAGTAAGAGCAAGGATATCATGGGATGATGGGGTAGTGTCACTGGTCATTGCAGCATCGTATCTCAACGCTTGTAAGCGAATTGTTTTGGAGGGAGTCTACGTAGGTAACTTTACGGCTCTGCCCGGCAGTAGGGCTACCTCAGCGAGGATAAGGTAGAATCTCGGAACAGACTGGAAAGCATCTGGAGTTCTACATCTGGGCTCGTGCGCTGTCCCTCAGTTGTTGTGATGAGGTATCTTATGTTTCGGGTGTTCCCGCGTTGGGATGTTGTGTAATGTGTATTCCTGGGACTACTACACACATATTCCTGGGACTACTAAGTCGATGCTGTAATGGATGGGTCTAAGTTAGCGAGACATAGTTGTCGATTGGCCCATTCGACGACGTAAAGCAATCTATTGCCAGACTCCCTACCACCGAGCATATACCAAATAGGGGAACATTCTCCTGAGACACTCTAACACGCTTTGATGGCGAAGCGGTACTTGTTGGCCCTCCAAGGCACCCAACGAAGCGAGATAAACATCTGAACGCGTACTGAGTACTCTATCAACATAGAATCCCGACTATTCGAGGTTCAAAGCACTCGATTCTACTGTGGGCAATGTACGTACAGCGACACTGCCCGATATTCCAACATCCGGCTGGTGCTGTCCGGTGTTAGCGGGTATGCCAAGCCCCTGGGAAGGCAGGGTTGCAGTGAAATCGGGCCTCTCCACGCCCATGCTGGGAGCAATTTCAACAAGGGGTCAGGGGGTGCCAACTTGCAGCCTTACTGCATGCAAACCCCCTTATCCGCACTTCACTTCCCGTTGTATCATCAGCACCAACCAATTGATCACCATGCCCATCTCCTTACCCACCGGCGGAGACTCGACCGCAGATATGCGAGAGGTCCTCACCACCCGGGTACTCTTCCCGCCCCTAGACTTCACCACCGCCCGCGGCAAACAAGTCGCCGCCATCATCCTCTGCCGCGCCCTGTACAATCTGGTACACTTGTTCCTCGCGGGCTACTCGCGCTGGCCCTTTGTCATAGCACTGTGGCATGTGGCAGACCAGTGCGTCGCGAACTACTGCGTTACTCTTATCGCTGAGGCGGAGGGGGAGCGAAGGGTTTTTGGTGGGCGGTTGAGGTTTGTGGGTTTCCCCTTTTCTTCATGTCTCTTGACTTTCTCGGGACGTTCCATCCGCGTGGTTCTCTTTACTGGGTTCGGTTGGTTAAGAGACAGTGGTGGATGAGCTTGTTGTTTTTGTGAGATGAGAAGCTAACTGACTGATGTGTGTTAGAGCCGGAAACATTTTGATATCTTCCTGGTGGTGCTTGCGGTTATCCATGTTTTCTGGGTCTTCATTCTAATCGCCTGTATTCTTTCCTACGCCATCTTCTTTGGGGTTACGGGAGGGGAGGTCCTGGCTGTGGTTGAGGTCGCCATCTTGCCAATAGCTTGGATCGCTTCGAGGCCGGAAGCGGATGAGGGTGATCTGGGTCTTGCTTAGACGACGGAACCTCCACCAAGGAAAGGTCAATGCACAAGGTGTGTCAACAATACTAGGGTTGCAATATAACACCCGTCAGTCACTGCACCGCGCCAGGTACCCAGGGCCCTCGCCCTCAACCTGGACCGAGGCAGCATCACTTCACGTTGACGCGCGTGTGCTGATGTAATGGATTGGTACCGGGTCACGACGAAACTCGATGAGTGGCAGGAATGGATGGGATGCCCTGAAGGGCCCGCAAGCTCGCCGCAACCAACATGTGAAGAGTCACTATATTGGCTGTTCCGAGGCTATACACCAACATTTCTCGCCTCCTTAATCTCCGCTCCATGTCCCCTGTGAGGAAATCCTTTTGACCGGCTCTCCCATCGAACCCATCATTTCCATCGGAGAGTGCCTCTACCCTTCTCAGCAGTACCAAGCCTAAGGCTTGTTTGTCGGTTGTCCCATTGAGTCCTTGCCCGTCTGCCCGGTGGGGTCGCCAGTGTGCGACGCCCTGGCCAGATTGGGATCGGGACCGGCTGTCATGCTCGTGTGCTGCTCCCCACTGGGCCACGTTGTGTCGAGGGTGTCTTTCCTGTCTTCCTGTATGGCTAGAGTATGGAATGAGCTTTGTGGTCTTCAAAAGTAGGCAAGAGGTGGAAGCGTACCCTCCTGGTCCATGTTGGTAACCTTCTCCAGCCCTTTCTTCATCGTACCCTTAACTTTATCCATGATGAGTGGTAGTTGGTGAATGGCTCGGTCGAATGCTCAGTAGAAGATAGTGTCCTTTGCAGAACAAGTGGGTAGGATTCGCAAGTCCTGGTGTGGCTTGCCTTGCAGACATTTACTGTTTAGCAGCTTGGTGAGTTCTCCGGGTGCCGTCATTGTCGTGATGTCATCCTCCAAGCCATGGCGCCAAGCTTACCACAGTATTGGCAAAGTGCCGCGGCCTGCATCTGTGTGGGCCGTTCGATAATTGCGGGCCACAAGTAACGTCTTAAAGTGTAACGATAGCTACCTCGCCCATGGGCAAAATAATCCGTATACCAAAGTACCCCGACAGCTTGAGCAATAAGGAGTCAAGCAAACAATATTAAATTTAAAAGAAAAAATTGAGAAAACAAAGGAAAGAGGAGGAGGAAGAGGAGGAGGAAGAAGAAGAGGAAGACGAAGACGAAGATGAGGAAGAAAGGAAAGGAATGAGGTGAATAAGCTACTTGTGGCCTTCGTTCCGTCTTGATGTTTCGTGTACGGCTTTTTCTGGCCAGGGGGCGCTACCTATGTATGACCGAGCTGTCTCGAGGCTGTGTAACATGTTCAGGGACCCCAGCGGCCGATGAGCTCGTCTCTCTTCGCATTCCTGCCTCGCAGTTTAGCCACACTGGCGTCGATCTCTTTCAGCTTGTTGTCGATATTCGCCAGCTCCTGGGAAAGAACGGCGAGAGAGCCTTCGATTTCCGGGTCCACGAGCCGAACCTCGCCATACGGACTCTCGGCCAGGATGGAGTCGCGGACCAACTGGATTGCCAGTTTCCCGTCGGCCACTTGCTTCGTTGCTGCGCTCTCGAACGTTACTTGGACATTCCGTGCAACGTCTTGTACCTTGGCCTGACGATTGGCGAGTATGGATGACAGCTCCTTTACCTGTGCTGCCGCATCAGGAGGCGCCTCTTCATCCGGTGGAAGATTGATGGCAACTGTGCGCAGAATCTCTTCAAGTGGTGATTCGGACCCAAGTTCAGGAGCACCGGACGAGTGCCTTGGTCGCTGCTTTGGCCGAGCACGGACTGGAGAAACCGCTTCCTGTTCCTTGACGCTCTTCTGCTTTGAAGGGGATGCGATGGCAGCGTCAGGAGTCAGCTCTGGTTTGGCAATGTCGAGGACAGCATCGACCGCAAGTTGATACTCGTGGAAGGCCTTTAGCCGAGCCATCACTTCTTGTGCGCGATCAAGGAGATAGTCGAGGCACTCATGAATCTGCATTATGTCAGCAGTGGACAATCCTAGCACGCTGTTCTACTCACATAGCTAGTCGCTTGAGCAGACTTCGCCCGGCCATGGCCATTCTTTGCAGCAAGGCTCTTCAGAGCCGGCTCTAAGAACTGCTGTTCGGTAGACATCTGTGCGACCGGTAGGATCTCCGCGTAGAGGGATTCGAGTTCCTGTTGCAAGGCGGATACCTCGTCGGCCGAGACACGACGGCTGGACCTTGACTGGGCCGACTGCTCGATGGACTCAAGATAGATGCGGTCAAGTTTCGTCTGGATTCCCTCCACCGTGAACTTTATCAATCTGCCGTGATATGAGTTCGTCGCCCTCGAAACCGGGGCATGGGTACTGTACCTGGCGCATGTCTCACGTAGTATGGCGACATCCTTTTGTTCTTCGGTGTCTTCTGTCTCAAGTTCCCAACCCAGTTTTTGGAGACTGGATAGGAGCTTATCGTCTGAGCGTAACAAGGAGTCGACCATCTTTTGAATTGCCGTACCAGCCTCGGTGTTCCGCTGCTCCAGTTCAAGGACGCGAGAGCTCAGGGACTCTGCTAAGTCGTCTGCCTGTGGGTCCCGTCAATGGCAAGGCCCTTGCTAAAGTGTCCGGGTCCGGAGGCACACACGCTGAATGCGAGGTCCTTACGCTGGGCCTCCCATTTACGGGTCTGCCCTTCTTCAATGGCCACCCTCTCCTCGGCACTCTGGCGGTTGGCGTTGACAAGACGGTCAAGAGCCTGTTGCTGCTGCTTGAGCGTCTCGGTATGTCGCGTGACGGCCTGGGTGGAGCGGTTGAGTTCTTTGATGGCGTCCTTGATCTCCTGGTCACTCAAAACACGAGCTGTGGTGAGGTCCGACGACATGGCGAGCTTCTCGGCCCGACCTGACTCCTCGAGAGCAGCATATCTGATTGGCAGTCAGTGGCCAGACTCGATGCCAATGACATAGGAATGATTTGGTCCTACTGGCTCAGCTCGTCCACTGTGAGCAGTGTGTCCGGGGTGAGGTGAACACTGGCCCAGCGTCCAAGCTCGGTCGATTTTGGGTCTCCGAGCGCTGCCCTCACCGCCGCTGCATCGAAAGACGGGTGGTACGCCCGTAGGGTTTTGATCAGCGAGTCTGCATCCATTTCTATTTCGGAAAGGAATGGTTCACAACATGAAGCAGGACTGGGCCTATAAGCGTTGAGGTGGACAGCTTGGCGAACGATACCGAACTTGAGGACCATGTGACTTGAGTGCGCGATGTCACTTGATAACGTGGAAACAGCACTGTGTTCAACTTTTTGTTTTGACCCCTGATGCATTTATCTGCACAAGCTGCCCCGCGCTAATACGAGCTATGAACACATTGTGGCCCCAGCTCTTGCGCCAAGTTTTGGCGTCAACCGCTCCTAACGTCCCCCAAACGCGGGTTGCTTCCTGCCACAGCAGCACCACCGTGAGAGCTCGCCTCGTCCCTTCCTTCCGTTACGTCCGTAGGCAGCAATTGCGGGCATTTTCATCCCGACGAGTGCACTCTTGTTTTCCGAAGTGACCTGGCAGCGTTCAACGGACAGGCGCGTCCTGACGTTCGATTCAGTCGCTGCGAACCCCTTGCTTGATCCTCGAATTGATCCCCTGCAAGCGACCTTATTACACTCTTTGGTTCCTGCGGTGACCGCCCACACACGCCAGGGAACTATGGCTCTGTCAAGTGACACTGCCCTCAAACCCTGTGCCAGTTGCGTCTCATACCCTTTTGCAAGCCGCCTTGATCGGGCTATATGGAAACTGGCGGGCAAAACCACTAACTTGAGGTGCCAGTAGCCCGCACGATATTGCCAGCTTCCTTCGGTAATACTTGAGCGTTACTGTCTTCCTGCTGCTCAAAGAACTTTGCCATTCCTTTCTAACCTCGCCAACGATGATGAGGCACAGCATTAGGTTTCTGCCGCGATTGAAGGTAGAGGCTGTTTATGATAGTCCACCTCAGAGCCGCCCGCGGTGTCTTTGATCATGAGGAAGGCATTCGAATTCTCTGCCTCGAGCAAGAGACTCGTCGGTGTAACGCAGGGCTGCGTTTCAGATATCTGATGCTCAACTCCTGAAAGGCTATCGTCAGAATTAAGTTCGCGAGGCAGCACAAGCACAGCGTGCTGGACATGGCCATGTCCAACAGTCCGCGCAACGTAGATTTTCTCCTCCAATGTCTCCCACCAACGCCTATCGACCTCGGTCACAACACCACCTACCAGCCCTGTTTCGTGCTTCACGAAAGGGAATGCCACGACAACAAAGCTCGGGCCAAAGCGCGGCTCGAGCCGCAGCCAACCGGCGTTGCGATGCGGCAAGGTGCATATCCGCAACCACACGCCGGGGCCTTGCGGCTTCCCACACTGGCACTGCTTACGGCTGCATCACCGGTTGGCTTCTGCCCTGATTCTCGTTTGTGACCGCTCTACAACCGGCTGGCGCCTTGGTTTGCAGCCCAGCTTCCTGATCGGGCATCTTGGCATACCGCCAGTCCATTCATACAGCCTGGAAGCCGCGAAGAGGGTATGGTGGCGGCTGTTAGCTGCGGCTCGCTTGTTTGATCTGGCATGAGCCATCGCACGAACGGCTGGCCTACACCCGCATCTTGCGGTGTGGCCTGAGCACATCACTCGCGGCAAGGCGTCGCCCGTTTGCGGGGAGGCCGCAGTGGCGCCGATGTGCCGACAGGCATGGCCGTTCGGCTCAGTTACCGGCACTTGGGTGGATCATGTCTGTCATTGACTGACATGCAAGACAGGCAAGACATGAGTTCTTGTTTGGATGCATGGGTTGAGCCAGCCCTGGCCATCCTCGGGCCGTGAGACCAAAGGCGCGTTGTCGGCCCTCGACCCACCAGTTTAGGCTCGGTGGGAAATTGAGATGTGCTCGGGTCGGGGGCCTTCCGTCTCCCCGTCCCGTTGCCCTGGGAGGCCACAAACACTCCGACTCGCCTCTGCAGTGCGCTGTTCCTGGGCTTCGTGTACATTACTCCCTGTTTGGCCCAAGCCTGCAACTAATCGCGCGGCGGGAGCGTACGCTCAAGGCCCACCGAGCTACTCTGCTCCGGAAATGGACAGCCTACACCGACATGTCGACGTGTCGCCTCAAACGTTACAAGGGGCATGTCGTGAGCCCTTCCGGCAAACACAGCCTTCTGCAATACCTTGATCCATACACCCTATTCGTTCGATGGTGACGGGCCATCGGCTCCCCAGTGGCGCTGGAGTGCGGGCGTCTCCGTATCCACGACGAGAGAACGAACATCTTCCGATCGTCTATGTCACAGCGTTCGTCCCGGAACAGTTCAGCTCTAGGCGAGATTGGTTCCAAGGAATCCATCTCAGGCTTCACCGTCAAAGACGGCTGGGTGAACATGGACCCAGGGGGATACAAACGGGAGGCCGGCTGCGGCGTGTGTCCCAGACACCACGAGTGCTTGCCGATGCTGTCCTCTTTAAGTGCAACTGTCGCCATCCCCATCTTGCTCCCGGGTTTCATCCAAGGCCATGTCTCACTGCCTGACATGTGTCCTGTGTGAGAAGCAAACAACCTGTTGTCCACTCCATTTCTGGTTCACAGCAAATATTTCTCCGAAAGCCGGTGCCGTGGCCCCGGTGCCAGACGGAGATGGCTTCAACAACGCCCGTGCGCTCCTCTGCGAGCACGGACTTGGAAGCCATCACCTGGCCATCTCCCGTGTGCCAACTCCGCCTGGAATTGCTGGAAAGGCTCCAGGATGGGCTCCTCGCGGTTTTCATGGGCCTTGTCGCCCAGTTGTTGATAGCAGGCATCCAACTGGGGCTAGAGCAGGAGCAATCGGACTTCCCCGCGCCGATACTCGCCATGGCTGGGGTGTTTATCTTGTTTTGGATAGCTGGGTGTATCATTCCAGGAGTCGAAGACTTTTACCGCAAGCGGTTAAAACGTGCTGTGAGTATCATGGTGCGAGACTGGCCCAAACGATTGCCCGTGCTGACCGAAACAGACGGAGCTCCTGAATCGTCACATGTCCATTGGCTTTACCGTTCCAGTTGTCATGCTCTGCCATGGGCCTTTATCCGATACCCGGAGCATCGTAATGATCATTATCGGCTTCGGTAAGCGAGCTCCAAACCAGCTCTTCGCTGAGGAGCTTGGCTGACGATCTGAAGTGTTGACCGGGTTATTCAACACCGTTCTCGCCTACTTTCTTGCCTTCCCAGTTCAGTGTCTCCTGGTTCGCTGCGACAAACAATTCTCGTTTGACAGAGATACCGACATCGAAAACGGGGACGCGCGGCGGACAACAAAACTTAGCAAGCGGTCTCAATCGCCCTGCAACAATTCCCCTGCAGACAGTTCCGTGGCGGTTGGCTTCGATCCCTCAGGGGACTCATCCTTCGAAGGTGATGAGCGCGCCCGGCAACCTGTAGACAACACCCGCCCTGGGAGAGACAGAACATCACCTTGGATTTACCCTCGCCACTGGGCCCTCCGCAACCCGGCGCTCCTCCTCTGCTGGCTCTTCACTCTCATCCTCGGCGTTCCACTCCGCTACAGCGCTCAAAGCGACGTCGTCCTTTCCACCTTCCTCCTTTTTTCCGTATGGCTCACCACTCTGTCAATCCAAACGAGCATAAAACACAACCCCCATCTGGCCTCATGCCTCCGGACCCTTCTCTCGGGACTCTTCAACGCCGTGCTCTGGACCTCCCTCGCCATGATAGCCTACGTGTTTACCGACTCTGCCATCAGCAACCGCCCCTTGCCCGCCATGCTCGACACCCTGCAAACCCACACCTCACTGTCAACCCTGATCGTTCGCGCCGCCTCAGCTCCTCCACCTCCAACACCGGACACCTCCGCCAGCACCGACTCCAACACGCCCATCCCAACGGTGACAATGACCCTAGCAGCAGGCGACATCGCAATCTCAATCCTCAACTCAGGTCTCGTAGCATGGGGGCTGAAGCTCTACGAGTACCGGCTCCAGCTGCTCTCCCGCGGCGGGCTGACAGTATGCACAGTCTCGGCGGTGCTCGCGTTAGCTGACACAGTCTGCGGTCCGCTGTTCGCACGCCATGTGTTGGGTGTGGCGCCCGCGAGCCGGGCGCTTGCCTTCGCGGCGCGGAGCGTGACCATTGCGCTGGCGAATCCGGTCATGGCCATGCTGGGCGGGGATGCCGGGCTCAACGCGGCGATGGTGGTGGGAAGCGGGATCGTGTATCAGATGGGGCTTGGGTTTGGAGTGGGGAGGTGGCTGGAGGGGAAGGTTAGTGCTTGGGGGTTGTGGAAATGGCAATTGAGACCACGAGATGTTGACAAGGGGACAACAACGACGGCTGTACCAGCTGGGAGAGGGAGCAGCGTTGAGCGCGGCAACACCAGGACAGGAGGAGAAGCAGCACAAGCCCGGCACGCGCGTGAGGCCGCGGCCCAGCAGAGAGCGAATGACCCACGGGTCGTTGCGGCAGGCGTCACGGTCGGCATCAATGCAGCAGCTATGGGCACGGCGTATCTCTACGAGACGCAAAACGAGGCAGCGCCACATGCTGCATTATCGATGATTGCGCTGGGCACCATGACTGTGGTCTTCTCCAGTATTACCCCGCTCGCGCGGTGGATCATGGGCAGTATGTCGACATGAGTTGGATATGAGCACGGCGTGTGGATTTTATTGTACCAAAGGGGAGAGCCGTGACATATGGTACCTAGGTCTGGTGGTGCAGAAGGGCACATCGTGAAAACTGGGCATGGAAACCCGGATGTTCGGTTCATAAGGCATGCTCCAGGAGAGCTAAAGAGGAGGTATTTTCCTGGAAGTTGGATATCCTGAGATTCTCAAGCATATACCCCTTCCGCTCCCTGCGTGGGCGGGCATCTTCGGTTCCTGTCGGTAGTCTAGCGAAGGTAGCATAGCATACTCAAGACGCCGTGAAATGGTTTGTGATCGCTCTAGGTCGCTCCTCATGTTGTCTTCCGAGCATTCGCCCATATGAAACAGAACAAAGGGCGTGGCAAGCAGCAGCACGGATGTAGAAGACTTCGCTATTGTGTCGCTTTTGCCAATAGAACCGAGAAATCAGGATCATGCGTACAGGGCTCCTCTCCGAGGATCTCTCAGAACTTCACTCGAGCCTAGAACAACAGCTTGTCAGTATTCTTGCCCCCAACCGGTTGACGGGAGGAGGACCAACCTCTCAATCAGATGCAATCCGCTCGCCGTCTCCACAATCCCCGAGATCTCACCAGCCTTCAGCGCAAACGCCGCGTCCTCAAACTCCTTCTGCATATCGCCCCGGCCGAAATAGCCTAGATCCCCCTGCTTGCGCGCGCTGCTGCAGTCCGATTCGGTGAGCGCCAGCTGGCCGAGCGAGATCTCGCCGCCCTTGATGCGGCGCTCGTGCGCCCGGATGATGTCGTACGCCTCCTCCTTGCTCCGCGTGATGGTGTTCTCGCGCCAACTCGACGGGCGCCGGCTGTCACGATGCTTGACGAGCAGGTGCGCCGCGCGGATCTTGCCCGGCTGCCGCTCCTCGCCCGTGCCCGCCGGCAGCCCGCCCTTGTTGCTGTGGTAGGTCGCCATGTAGATCTTGAGCTTCTCCGTGTCCGTCTCCGGGGGCGGCTCCCACCGCGACACCTTCTCAACTGCGTTGAAGTAGTAGGGCAGGTTCTTGGACTGGCTGTGGCGCACCTCCCAGTTTGGGGGCAGCCCGGTCTCGGGTTGCTGGGAGTCGTGTGTTAGCGCTGTGATGCCGGGGGGAAAGAAAGCGTAGGGGTAAATGATGAGGTTTTCGACGAAGAGCAGCATCACTGAGTTTAAGCATCATTGTCACTTACGTCGGTCATGGTCGTCTGGCTATGGGACTCTTGCTACCACTGTGGGCGATAACGTTCGCAACAAGCAACGGTGGATCTTGACCCGGGACCTTGGGCGACTTGCGCATAAAAGGCGGGGTGTTGGAATGGAGAGGTGGGGCCCTTGCTTGTTGCCAGGGCACGGCATCGTTCGCGCCGACCCCTGTTTCAGCGGTTGAGAACCCGTGCTGCAGTGCGTCATTGTCAGTTGTCACATGGCTCACCTCAAGTGGGGAGGTCACGTTTTGTCTTGTGTCCGGCTCGGTAAGGTACGTAGTTGAAGATGTGGAGATAACGTTAACAGTGTTCCCGTTTGGGACTGCTACACGTGTAAGGGTCGCACCTGGCCGTGCTGGCGAATCGTGGTGCGCGTTGATGATGGCGGAAATACTCGAATACACATGACCCGGGAAGTCGTGAGACAGGGTAAGATACTGCATCACCTACTCCAGGCATCACTGTTCTGGACTAGAGTCTTCTCCGTTTGTTCATTGTTTCCTATCGCCTTTGTCTCGCCTTCCAAGGTTATCTTCGGCGTTTTCACCCTCCGTATCCCACTGTGCAACTCCTAGGGGGGTGCAGCCCGCTACGCGGACTGTTGGACGGACTTTCTTATCAGCCGGTAACCTTAGATCTGGATTTTCGGAGCCTGGCCCAGCACCTCCCGTCTAGTATAAAGCCAGTGTATTTGAAACTGGTGTAATTACATCTTGCCTGTAGGTGGCACTGGGCTCTGTTTCTGCTTGAGTGCCTTATTTTGACTTTCCGGCCTGCTGCAGCTGCTTGGTTAGATACCTGCCTTACCTACGGAGTACCGTAGGTACTTCATGAGGTCCCTGCTGTGATCCATTTCAAGCTGGTGCAGCTCATGGTTCAAAGTGTGATTGCTACCAAGAAATTTTGGTTCAATAGAGAATCACTAACACCGTGCACCCGGGAAAATGTTAGCTGTTAACAGCTAAGCTCGAGCCATAGTTTCATTTACAGTAGTGGCTGATATGCGGGACTGTGGGGCAACTGGTGCCATTTGCCACAGCTCCGACTGATTCGGGAACTCGCCCCAGATCAGGTATTTGTGGACTGCTCTTCAACAAGTGCTGCGTCAGTGAAATCCATCACCAAAAACAGGCATCACACCTCTGAATCCATTACAACCACATCACATCTCTAAATCCATTACAACCAGAATCCCACCTCTACCGGTGCACGGCATTTTATCGAAAGATATTCGCTGCCCCATCAACTCGACGGCCTCCCTGAACAACCAGCAAGGAAAACAAGGACTACATCAACATGTCGTCGCCAACGGCCTCCCCTTCGGGCCACCGCAAGAAGCCAGCTGAACAAATAACCTTCCGTTTCTGCTCAGAATGCAGCAATATGCTGTATCCAAAAGAAGACGAAGTCGAGCGCAAGCTCATGTTTACGTGCCGCACGTGTAACTTTTCCGAGGAGGCCACATCGTCGTGCATTTTCCGAAACGCCATGAACAACGCCGCCGGCGAGACGGCTGGCGTGACACAAGATGTCGGCAGTGACCCTACGGTGCGTGGTCGTTCTCTTTCTTCCGAGGAGCAGATTTCTGGACAGCAGGTGTCCGACCCGCCAGTCCCATCTGGCTCGTCAGCTACTCCAACCTACGCATCCTGCCTTGGCTGTGGTTGCATGATCATCTGAGAATCCTGTGGCGAGCAGTTTGCAGTGCTCCGGGTCGACCATGACCCTGTCGGACCGGCAGAGAGTCTGGTCAACTTTCTAGAGTTCGAAGGCATGGAGCTCGATGGAGACAGAGCCGTCCAGTTTCTCCCCTGGACTGAGAGCATCAATGACCTCGCCGCGTTCATGTCTCGAACGGAAGACTTCCTTGGACTGGGTGATACGAGCGTCGAGGACGAGTAGGAGGATGGCATAGCTGACGCAGTTTCTGTCCTAGTTGCCCAGGTCCAACCGTAGCTGTCCGGCTTGCAAGCACGAGGAGGCGGTGTTCTTCCAGTCGCAGCAGCGGAGCGCTGAAACAGGAATGGTGGGTATCCCAGCTCTATGCGCGGGCAAATATCGGGTGCTAACTGCAGCAGAAACTTTTCTACGTCTGTTGCGACTGTGGCAACATCTTTCAATAGTCTTGTTTACTTGCGGTTAATCATCGACCTGGTGTGGTTCATGAGAGGGCATTGGCGCATTTTGGCGTTCCACGGACGAGAGGCACATGAGGGGGTGGGATATGGCTTTTGGAGGCGCAAGAGTAGTATCTCTCGGGTGATTACATGTATCTAGTCGGTACTCAACCGGTCTAGCACCACTGGATGGAACACGTCGTTGAGTTTACCGATTTCCCGCGGTTGCATTTGTACAAGCTGTAGTATACATGACACCGGGCAGAGTCGTTTTGGTGTTGGCTGCCCAAGACATGTCTAGCTGGAACGCTTTTGGCAACTCTCGCTTTCATACAGTTCATTGCTACATCAGGTCCACCTCACGGGCCCAAGTGAGGCATGAGGCGCACTTCCAAACCATTGCGCGGCCCCTCGGACGTGGGCGGTGCCCATTCTTTCCTCGAACTCTCCCAACCCCCCTATCACCTTATGCCTGCATGGGCGCCATGCTTAAAATCTTACTCCACTTCTTCTTCCGCAGCTCCTGTCCCACAACGCCGTTGATTCGCGAGCCGATCGGGTCTCCTGCCTTATTGATGAGGACGCAGGCGTTATCGTCGAACCGGACCACGCTGCCGTCTCGCCGCTGAACCTTCTGCTTCGTCCGGACAACGACTGCGTGACGGATGTCGCCGCGCTTAACCTTGGCACCCGAGGAAGCGGCCATGCCTTCTGCGAGAGCACCTCTCTGTTTTTGGACCACCACCACTATCCTGTCGCCTGAACAAGGACCGGTTTAATTTTCGAATGAGAACTCGGGTTGGGCGGGGCCGTTGTACATACCGATGGAGGCATGTCGCTTCTGGCCGACAACCATGGCGCACTCGACGATGGCGGCGCCAGAATTGTCGATGCAATTAAGCATCGTCTAATCTGCTGTCAGCTCAATAGCGCATGCCTCTCGGGGTCAGGGCTCGACATGCCTTTAGTTGAATCATCTTGGTCTCTTCTGTCTGGCTCCGACACAGCGCCTCCCAGCAGCGTGATTGACCGATTCGCAGTGTTGAGGTCGACAACCCCGGACCACTGCCCGGCCCGGAAAATTGTTCGCGGCTAACGCGCGGTTGGGTAAGGTAGGTTATGTAACCAGAGATGGCCGATGCACATTGACCAATCGGGAAGGAAGTCAGCTGCGGGCCCACACTTGGTCAGACAGACCAGGGGCCTGCCCCGACGTCAGCCGCGTGTTTGGAGGTCGAAGGACTCGCGCATCTTTGCGAGCAGCGTCATAGTTTATTCTGTAAAGGCTAAATTGCCCGATGCCGCAATAATGTCCGTTTATTTTTTCGAAGAGGTAAAAAGAAACTTGACACTCGCTTCCAATGGCAAGTGTCTGGTTTACTATTGCAGTGTTTTGAAGAAATGTCGGTTGCCCTGGAGATCCGGAGGCTAGGCGAGCTGATCATGGAGGGGAGGAACAACCCGTGCGACTGGACTTTGCGCAGCGAAGATCATTGGTCAGGCTTCCGTCAAGCCGCCCCACGTTTCCAACTTAATAAAGGACTGCCAAAGCAAATCTCCCGCCAATTGCCAGCCATCTTTATTTCTGGGTAGCGGAATTCCTCAACTTTCGGGAGACATCACTGCTTCCTCCAAGGCTCGATTTGTGCCTTCCCGGCGCTCTGCCGGAACTCAGTCCTCTCACCTTCAAGGCAGCCGAGGTTGCTGGGTACTCCACCGTGGTGCTGATGACGACGAGGCTTTCGCCCACGATCTGTTTATTAGAAGGAGCGCTTCCTCCAGACGTCGTCTGACACCTCGGTTGCGGCTGCGGGAACTCTCATTCGCCGTTGCCTCAATTGTACTCCGTACGACCGGTCCAGCTGCTGCGGGCTGGGCTTCCCTCTTTCTCAGCCGAGCACCGCTCGGGCCCAGGTTCTGTCGCAGGAGGGCGATCGTGCATGATCGGTCTGAACTCTGAGCTGTCGCTTCGCTCCACTAGCATCCAATACGCAACATACCACACGTCACGATAAGCAATTGCAAGTCGCAACGCGAGCTGTTGCGCATCCGCTCCTTTCTGCTCAGTTTGCGCCCGAGGGCAGAAGCGGTCGTCATCGATCCATCACTTTCGTTTCGCGCGACCTCCAACTCCCGTCACCCTCTGCAGTCACTCAACCAGGCCCTGCGGAACGTAACAGCCCTTGCTCACCGTCATGCCCCGTCCGCTGGCTCCGGCGGCCAAACGGCAGCAGCTGACATTTACGCAGCTTGCTGCCTATGATGACATTGCCACCGATGCGGTTATCGACCATGTGAGTTTCTCATCCTTTCTTTCTTGGGATAGCAATATTGACAGCAAACACCAGGCCTACTACTGGACAGCGGTCCCCAAAAATAAAACGTCATATCGTCCTTCTCGCGGAATCCGGGAAGAGGAAATCACAAAAATCATTCGGAGTCATCTTATCTTCGATCCTGATGTTTCCGTCGCTGAGGCCAAGCTGCTGGAGACGGACGGCTTGAGCAAGTTCTACAATTCCCTCAAGACGCCCAAGGAGAAGGATGACTTCAAGGCCCACCTGCGACGATACATGTCGATCTATTTGCCCGATTGTCCCATCGAGGTGAACGCGACGAACCGCTACACCATTGCCACTTATGAAGCGAGCATCACGGCGCGTCACTTCATCAGGCGCAACCAGACTATCAAGTACTTGACGGGCACCCAGGTCATGGTTACGCCCGAGGAGGAGGCGCAACTAGCTCTGGCGAACAAGGACTTCAGCCTCGTTGTCAGCAGCAGGAGCAAGATGACCGGTCTATTCCTGGGCCCAGCGAGGCTCGTGAACCACGACTGCAACGCCAATGCCAGGCTCGTCACACGTGGCCAGGCAGGGATTGAGATCGTCGCATGCAGGGACATCGCCGTGGGCGAAGAAGTCACGATTACGTACAGCGAAAACTATTTTGGGGAGGACAACTGTGAATGTCTCTGTCAGACATGCGAAAGGAACTTGGCGAACGGTTGGAGACCTCAAGATGGCGATGCCTGCGTCCAGAAAAGCATCGAGGATCACTTGACAGGCCCTCCTGCGCAGGGTTACTCGTTGCGCCGCCGGAGGCGGGATGAGAGCCTCAGCTGCGCAGAGTCTCGCAGCTCGTCGATTACCCCTGAGATCCGTCCTCGGGTTCTAAAAAGGCGAAGGAGTCAGAAAATGCTTGGCGACCGTGTGTCACCAACCGATTCCACCGGTCCGGAGCGGCCGGACATGTCCGCCATGGTTGAGAAGCATAGCAGGCTCGCGGGGCGGCCTGATACTCCCCCATACACGCCGGCCAAACGGCGCAAAATAGAGCATCACGGCATCCTCCCAGTTCCGTTGTCGAGCGACACCTCGAGTGCCGGTTCGGGGACAGAGCTTACTCCAGTTTCCGTGTCATCTGAGGGCGACAACGGAGACTTCACCGAAGCGACATCTCCAGGATCAGATGAGGCTGGAGTGCCGGCGAATATTTTATCGCCCGCCCTTTCGCCCGTCAAGCAGAAAGTGGAAACCCCTATCCCGCCCGATGGCCAGCAATTGCTTGAACCCGCCGCTGCCAACTCTGCTGAAGGCAGCGAGTCCCGGACAGTTCTTCCGACAACGGAACTCCTCGATCCTCTCGACAATGCAGCACAGGTAATACTGAATGTTATGCAAACCGCATCGAATGCAGGAGACGCTGGACCGGCAGCATTGACCCCGCCAGCCTCTTCGCAGTCTGAGCCGCTGCACACACTGGGTGGAGAATCGGAGAACAATTCGGAACTGGTAGTTCACGGAAAGCAGAAGCGCCGAGGTACCAATCGGTCTCCCTTCGAGCCTACGCGGAAACAGCGAGTTCCGGGGGACTACACGCTCACACCACTGCTCCTCTCCGAGCCGGAAATGGCCTGGATCCACTGCACCAATTGCAACAGTGCATTCGTGCAGAAAAATGCCTACCGCACCAAGTCCAATTGCGCTCGGTGTGAGCGCCACTCCATGCTGTACGGATACGTCTGGCCCAAGACAGCTCCCGCCGGCAAGGCCGACAAGGAAGAGCGGGTGCTTGACCACCGAACTGTCAATCGCTTCTTGGATGCCGAGGAGGAAGCCAGGGTGCGTGGCCGGAGGTTTTGGAAGGAGAGACTGGGACAAAGAAAGGAAACAACCCAAAGCGAAGAGCCCAGTTCGGAGAACCGACCGAGGGGACGCGGTCGGCCCAGGGTACGGGACGCACCGAATATAGCGACACAGGCCGAGAGCTGCAGCACCGCGATCGGTGGCCTTGCTGTGTAATCGTGACATTGGAAGCGGCTCATCAATAATTTCAGTTACATAATTGCGGTTCAGGGCGCGTCGTGTGTTTATACATGTACAGTATACTTTTATCCGTTCTGGTCGAGGGCAGTATCTCGTTCCCGCCCACCGCATTCTGAGCTCTGACTGGCGATTTGACAGGTCAGACAATGGACCTGCTAGTGGAAATGATAAGATATGAATTGTTCAGATACCTACTAGTAATCAGCTGTGTCGTTGTTAGCGTACATGGTGCGTTCGTGGGATCGCGTGGTGGTCGAGGACTCGAGATGGATAGCCACTCCCGCTTCCCGAGGAACCCCCGCCAGCTTGGATCTTGGCCAAGGGTGTGGTGGCCCAAGCTCCTGCATTAAACGCTGCGGCCTGGGGCAGAAATGTGCATTGGGGGAGCTCGACCCCTGTCAGCGCAAAGAAACAATTGTTGCCGTGCCCACAAGCACCTTGCCGTGACCCGGGCCTCTGGAAGACCTCAAACTTCACTTTTTCACCGTCGCTCGCTCACCTTGATCCTCAATCGCGCATGGCCGGCGCCTGTGATTCATCCACTCCCACAACCCACCGCAAGCGACCCAAGCTCCGCCAGTTTAATCCTTGAGCGCGATCGCGTTCTCAAATCACGCGCCTCGACCACTTTCCAATCCTCTCAATTGCGACCGAACTGGTTCGATAATGCCATAAAATGGCGGACAGCTTCAACGGGGAGATGATTGAGGACGCGCCTGCCGCCAGCACCTCGGCTGACGTCGAGATGGGCGACGGCGCTGCCGCCGAGGGTGCGGGTGCTGCTGGAGCCTCCGCCTCCGAGAACCAGACTGGCTCGGAGCTTCCGTTTACGGAGAGCGGGCCAGATGACCCGCCTGCGCCCCGCATTACTTTTGCGCAGTACCTCGCGAGCCCTGTCGTCACGCTCCTGGTTGGATCGGGCGAGAAGGGAACGATCTTCACGGCCCATCAGGCGTTGTTGGTGCAGAGCCCTTACTTCGCCGAGGCATGTGCCGAGTTTGCGGATGATGGAAGCGTATGTTATTGGCGAACGTCTTTTATGATGTGGTATGGAGGAAAGCTGACTCTCCCAACGTTTGTCGAATTAGCCGCGTCAGATTGAGCTTGCCGCCGAGGACATCGACGCGATGGGTTGCTTCCTCGAGTTCCTATACACCGGTGACTACTTCCCCAGGAAGGTTCCTGGGCAGCGCACGCTCGAGAAGGACCCCTCCATCCCCGAGGTGGACTTGACGGGCGAGCAGCTGCTCAAGCATGCTAAGATCTATACCCTCGCGGAGAAGTTTGGCGTCACCAACCTCAAGAACCTCGCGTCCAGCAAGATCCACTGCGTCAATTCCACCGCCAAGGGCGAGATCGCCTACGCCCGCTACGTCTACGAGTTCACCCGGAAGGACGATACTTCGATCCGCGCCCCCGTGGCAAACTTCTGGGCGACTCGCTCGCATACCCTCCGCGCCGAGGCCGAGGAGGAGTTCCGCAACCTCTGCTTGGAGTTCCCCGAGTTCGGCTACGACGTGCTTAGTACGTGCCCCAGCCATCAAGTAGTTCTCACCGCCTTGTGTGCAATACTAACGCTTGCCCCTCACAGCCCGCGTCCTCGACGAGAAGCTCAAGCGCGAGCGCAACGAGAAAATGCATCCCGGCACCAACACACCGGGCAGCGCGCGCAAGCGGCCCCGCCACAGCAGCACCGCCGCCTAAACGGAGAGATGCGAGGATACGCCCGACACAGGACATTAACGGTAGCGTTCACAGTTCCGGGTCGGGTCGCCCGGCCGTCACAGCGATGGGAACGCCAGGTGCCCCGTCGGCGTCGGCGCCCCCGGCGGATGGTTTCGAGGGACCCGGCCACAGACGTCGGGGGAGCCAGCACCTGGAATCTCTGTGGACGCGGCCAGGATTGGGCTAGTTGCATGCACAAACCATCAAAAATCGGCAGAGCGAAGCAAGGCCCGGCGTTTGGCCTTAGGTTGGACAAGGCCCGGCGTTTGGCCTTAGGTTAGACCTCGTGGATCTTTTATAGGCTTGGAACTTGGACGAGAGGAGCATCTTGCGGAAATGCTTCTGGCGACACGGAGGGGAATATCTCCTAGTTTTTGAAGTCCGGGTAAATCATACTGTTGTCGAATTCCGCAACCTCGAAACAGAGACATGGGTGCCACCACTGGACCTGTACTTCAATAA